>PVKA01001328.1:76228-150863 GCA_004027165.1 Ctenomys sociabilis | reverse complement strand
GTCCTCTCAGCTGCTTTGAATGAATTCACTTTTTCCCCAAATATCCAGTGTGTCTTCTTAGAATGTTCTGGGGTCCTTATGACCTGACCATTATCTCTAAAGTCAGTCTGATGGCATGTGGACACCCATGTGTGTTGCTTCTTGGTCTCTCTTCCTGCACACACACACACACACACACACACACACACACACACACACACAGAGACAGAGACAGAGACAGAGACAGAGGAGAGAGACACAGAGAGAGAGAGAGAGAGAGCATAATTGATGGTTCTCTCCTATTAGCCAACAAGGTGGGATCCAAGCCACAGGGTTGTCCTCTGTGTGGGGGGCAGATGTCTTGTGTTAAGAATTAGAAACTTGGGCCAGGGAAATGGCTTAGTGGAATAAGCGCTTCCCTGGCAAGCGCAAGCGCCTGAGTTCAATCCCCGGTTCTGCAAAAAAAAAGAATTATAAACTTCACTGTCAACTTCTGTCTTTAAAAATGAAAAAGCATGGTCTTACACAGTTGCTTCATGACAAGGCACTGGCAGCTGGAGCAGGGCTGTGCCTCGGCTCTCTTTTTCCTTAAGCATCAGAAAACTAAGCAATCCCACCTACATGTAGGACTGGATTTCTTTTAACTAGCATAAAGCTGACATTCTCTTCATTCGAGAACATTCTTTTCTCTGCTCAGAGCTTGCAATGGCAGGAGGTGGGCTGATGGGTGATATATATTTGGCACCAGTAAGTTGCAGTTTATTTTACATTTCTACTTACTTTCCAGAAAAGAATAATTTCAGAAGCTCTACATTTTCCTACCTATGCTTTGAAGGAAAGAGGATCAGATAGCCAAATTCTGCTCATTTAAAAAGCTTAAAGAAGGATAGGAAATTGCTTACCCCACTGTATGAGGTTTTTCCTGCCTTAGCAGGTTGTTAATAAACCCACCTCAAGAAGTCAGAGAAGGCTTCATGGAGAAAGGAACGAGGACGCTCAAACCTCAAGTGTGGCCAGGAAAATTGAGTGGGAGGAGAAAAGCCTGGAGGAAAGGTAGTCCGGGTAAGAAATGAGGGCCAGAAGGTCACGGGGCCAGGATCAGAGAACCATCCTTACCTCACAGAATAAGGCCTGATCTTGGTGGTCACTGGGGGTAACTGGAAAATTTTAAGAGGTGGGATAATACTGTTTTAAAAGATGTTTTGTTTTGTTTTGTTTTGTTTTGTTTTGTTTTGTTTTGTTTTGTTTTGCTACCTGGCTGCGGAGTGGAGGTTGGCATGAGAAAGCAGGTTAAAAGACTATTAAAACCACTCATGAATGCAATGGCGGATTCAAGCAGAGACTCTAGGGTCTCAAACAGAGCTTTCTCAGGGTCTTTGTGCAATATTTGATTGTAGAATTGAGAACTAAAGAACTGAAGCCAGGGGTTCCCTTTGAGAGAAGCTGAGCCCTCTGCTCAAGATTACAAGCAGTTGTGCTTTCATAAGGGGACGACTGGCTACTTATTCTGTGTTTGTCCTCGTGGGAAACACTCTTGACTACGTGGGACCTATGAGTCCCCACCCTGGGGACATCCATTTCTTCTCATTGTTCTAGATACCTGGGTGCTGCATTTGCCTGGAATAAAATAATTCTCATTTACTTACCTTGAAGCTGTCAAAGTTTGAAGTCTCACTCCGTGGGCGTACGTAATTTTTCCTGCCTAAATGTGGCTTCATCTCAACTTTGTTATCCGGGAGCAGTGAGCAGACGCGCTGTGTTGCTCTTCCTTTCTCCTCCTCGGAGCAATAATTAAAAGACCAAGTCTACTTTGGTACAAGCACACCTGTAAGCAAGGAGTGCTCTCAAGTGCTTTAGCAGACTGACCAGAAGTCCTCCAGGAAAAGAAATGGCCTAGCAAATACACAGCAGAGACCTAACAGTAGAAAACAGTGGCTTAACTTTTGGCACTAGCAGGGAAGGAAAGTAATTTTGTTTCTTTGGCAGATGGGAGGGGCACTCTGTTTGGGAGAGCACGGAGGACCCAGATATATATCGAGGAAGATGCGTTTAACTGGAAAACATGAACATTCCCCGTGGGCGGCACACGCCCGTCATCCCAGCACTCCGGGAAAGCTCAGCAGGAAAAATTGCAAGTTTGAGCCTGATCTGGAGAACATAGCAACAAAGTTAGACTCTGTCTTAAGTAAAAAATAGAGGGGC
Organism: Ctenomys sociabilis; assembly: GCA_004027165.1. NCBI lineage: Eukaryota > Metazoa > Chordata > Mammalia > Rodentia > Ctenomyidae > Ctenomys > Ctenomys sociabilis. The sequence continues at coordinate 148,682 of PVKA01001328.1, read as the reverse complement.
TGGCCTGGGGGTGTGGCAAAGTGCACAGCTACGGGCTTAATGAACAGCACCCCCCAAAAAAATTAAGCCATAAGAGAAAGTACTGAGATGAGCAAACTGAATGTCACCCCGGGTGGTCTTATTCCTTCCACACCTGTGGCACTAAGCTATCTACTTCTGGGTTGTATTCAGAGAGCAAAGGGGGAGGGAAGGACCCAAGAAGGAAACAGCGCTTGGTTTCTGGGTTGTGTGGGCAGTCACTGCTTCTGGCTTTGGTCTTTTATGCAGTTCTCTAGTGTAGGCAGGACCCAGGTATGTCCCAGGCCACCGCCCCACCAGTCTTCTGCACACGGGAGTGCCTGGGCTTCGGAGCTGGCTCTCAGCAGGCCTCTGCCAGGGCCAGGGGCTTACCATCAGGTCTCCTTCCAGGCTCTTTGGGTCTTTTGACCACACACATAATGAGGTCTTACTTCAGCAGTGTCTTTGTTCCACCCCAAATGATGTTCCCACCCTCCTGACAAAGCAGCTTTTGTGTCTTATGTCAAAATAATCACTTACCAAAAATGATGGCAACGTGCAGAAATATCCTGCTTTATTCTTAGGGAATAGGAAAAAAAAAGAAGGAGCATTAAATGTTTAACCTGGATTGATGAGGCTTGCTGAGACCATCGGGTGAAATGAAAACTTTCTTAGACGCATAAATCACTGGGGAGCGTCCCACCCCTGCCCCCTATTGATTTTTGGATTCGGTTAATGATTCCAGCACTGAGAACCTAGGGCTAGGTGGAAGTAAAAGAAATGGAAAGGCCACATTAACCTCTAAATTTTACGTATATGTTGTTTTTTTTGACAGTGAAATACTATAATTAACCCAGACTATTTTCCAAAGATTTAATTTTTTGCTGATGTTCAATAGTATTGCAGAAAAGCTGATTCCTAATTATTACATACCGCATTGCATAAATTTCTTCCTAATTAAAAAGCCTCTAAATTTTAAATAATCCATTTACAAAGACATATGGTTTTGAAAAATTAGGCATTTAATTTCTAGAGATTTATTAGTAATTCCTGCTGTAGCTAATTAATTATGGTTATAATACTATTGCAGTCATAGTAGAGATTGATGTAGTGATATGACTGCAAATTCATTTTGATATGTCTTCTTTAATATAAGAGCATTACAATATACTTAGCTTTCCAGGCCATTCCTAATTATGCTCGAAAGCATTACTTTAATGAAAGATAAGAGAGCTTGAGAAGTGCACCATCAGAATTGATTTGTAAAACTATCGTCAATATCAAACAAATAAATTGTTTTGTGCCTTGGCAAAATGAATTTTGCAGTTGGTAATACATTTGATAGAAATGCCTTAGAATTAAATAGTATTTGATACAGAATTCCCCGTGAACTGTTGTGACAGTTCAGAGTGCTTAGCATGAGAAAGCAGTTTACCAAGAAGAAGGATGCCTGCTGACAGAGTAGATAAGACTCAACAGGAAGGACAGGGCCATTTTAGATGTTCACAAACGTATGGCATGGATGGGACAGGTTTGTTTCCATCTGCTGTGTCAATTTCTACACCTTAAAAAAAAAATCTCGAAAGCGTTTAGAATATCCTAAGATTTTTCTTTTGAAGTTTTAGGAAGAAAAAGATTTTTGACCTAGTGATTCAAAAAAAAAAAAAATGCTGTTGATATGTCTCATTGAATAGAGGCACAGATGGGCTGGTAAGATAGCTCAGCAGACTAAGCACCTGCTTAGGCCAGTACAGGGACCAGAGTTTGATCCCTGATACTGGTACTGCATGCCAAGCTGGCCCTAGCCCCAGGTTTGCTGAGCTAACCAGATGTGATGGCACACACCTGTAATCCCAGTTCTGGGGAGGCTGAAAATAGAAGAATCACTACAAGTCCTAGGTGAGTAGCAAGAGCCTGTACCAAATATATATTTTAAAAAAAAATGAATAGAAGCACGGGATCTTTCAGAATTATCTAGGGGACAGACACCTACTGCTGACTATATCAGAGTCAGCTAAGTTAGAAATTAACACACAGAGAGGGACTGAGCTGTCACAGAAGTCAGCAGAAAGAATAAAGACATCAGAATTATCACTGCAGGCACATCCAAAGACCGGACCTCAAGATACAGATGTAACCAGGAGGCCCGCCAGTCTCCCCTGAAGGATCAGCAGCCCCTTAAAATGACACTACGATTGGTGTCACCTGGCCTGTTAGAATCCAGCTAGACATCAGTCACTCCGCTGGGTGACCAGTGCAATCAGACTCCTCCTTTCCCCCAAATGTCTGGCTTCTTTCCGTGTACCCTTGCTACCTGACCTGCTTCCCTTTAAATCAGCGTTAGTAAGTTAGTATTTGCAATCTTATTGGTTGATCATAGCTTGTACCCATCTCATGATTTTGCTCTATAAAATATTCTTCGAAGGGCTGGCAAGATAGCTTAGAAAACTAAGTACCTGCTTAGGCAAGCACAGGGACCAGGGTTGAATCCCCACCACCGCATGCCACACAGGTCCCACCCTCCAGGCATGGTGAGCCACTCAGACCTGGTGCAATGGCACATGCCTGTAATCCCAGCACTAAGAAGGCTGAGAACAGGAGGGTCACTATAAGTGCAAGCTGTTTACTGAGACCCTGTATCAAAAAAAAAAAAATTCTTAGAGAAGTGGCCTCAGGAGGAACCCACTTTTGGTTTCCCTGGTATCTCTTGGGAGTTAGCCCTCAATAAATCTTCCCTACTTTTATTTTTTGTTGTTGGTTTTGGGGTTTGTTTGTTTGTATTTTGCTTTGCTTTGCTTTGTTTTGGACAGGGCATCTTGTCATTTAGTTGAGGCTGGCTTGGTCTCACTATGTAGCCCAGGCTGGCCTTAAACTTTCGGGATCCTCTTGCCTCAGCCTGCTGAATGCTGGGATTACAAGTGTGTGCCACCAGATTTGGCTAATCTTTCCTGCTGTTAACCTCTGCTGTTTCTTAGGATAAATTCTTCAATCTCAGGGAACATGATCTCAGTTTACCTGACATCTAGCAGGGTTGGGTTAGATCTCCCTCTGTATCAGTCACAAGAAGAAAGGAAAAGAAGGTGAAAATGGCTTCCTGGAATGCGGGGCTCTCAGAGTGGAGCACGCCTCATTATTTTGGCTGCAGTATCCACGTGCCCAAGCAGACCCTTAGGGGCCGTTCTTGGTGGCACAAATTCTTAACCTGTCCATGGTCCTGATGGAATTCCAGGTTTCACAGTTAACTAGGTGATCTGCCAGATCTCTGGCAGCCCTGCCACTCTTATTTTCTATAGGAACGCATTTGGCCTGTTAGTCCTGCTACTTCCTAATGATTTCCTTACTGTAATTTCTCTTGTGGCATTTATCTAGCAAGGTCTGTGTTGTTTCCAGTTTTTCCACAGCATAGGCATTTGAGAAAAAATTTTCAGTAACTAGCTGTGTGATGTTAAGAAAGAAGGAAAGACATTAAACATCTCTGAAGTCTACTTTCTCACCAATGGAAGAATGCCAGGAATAGAACCAGTGTCCTGGTGCGGCTGAAAGGACAAACTTCAGTAATGCATGTAGCCTGCTCTACTTGTTATCTGCCATAGTACACAGAGAAATGGACCATGGCAGAGAACTGGGTGTCAGGATTATGGGAGGCCTTGGTATTTTTGTTCATTTATTTAATAAATCTTTGCTAAGCACCCACTCTATGTTCAATGGAAAACTTATTTATTATGGAATCAGAAATAAATAGAACGGATAGGTACCTGTGCTCTGAGAATTCAGTCCAGCAGAAAAGGGTATGTTATGCCTAGAAATAATCAAAGGAACACATTGGAATAAGGGTGAAGAACCTTACAGAGCTTGAAAAGTCCTAAAAGCAAACAAAGAATATTGTAGTCATGAACGAAGACAAACCAGGTAAGGAAGAATACTTGCAGACAGCATAGCAAGATAGAAAGTTTAAAACAAATGTTAAAGCATCATAAGAACTTGCGTTTACCATTGCCAAAGGACAAAGCAAGGCTGGTGAAAGGCAAGCTTGACCCCTTGGGCAGAGTCTAAGGTTATGAACTGAGTTCTGTGATCTCACTGTTCCTCCCAGGGATTTGTGTGTTGAAATTTAATCTTTGCTAGGATTGGATTAAGAGGTTAGTCCTTTAGAAAGTGTGTAGGCCATAGAAGTGGACCTTTAATGAACAGGATTGGTACAGGGCCAAGGAAGTCTGTTGACCCCTTCTACTTGGTGAGGACCCAAAGAGACACTGTGCTTGAGGACAAGGTCCTCACCAGACATTGAATCTACTGGAGTCTTCCTTGATCACGGGCTCTAGAACCTGTGGTATGGTGGCACAAGCCTGTAATCCTAGTACTGTGTGTGAGAGATTGAGGTAAAAGGATCTCAAGTTCAAACCCAGGCTTGGTAATTTTGCAACTTGGTGAGATCCTATCTTAAAATTTAAAATATTTAAATAACAAAAAGAGTTGCAAATGTAACTCACTGATAAGGCCCTGGTCTTAAGCCCTAGTATACCTTCCCCAATTGTAAGGCTCTGAAATAGAGAGTTCTAAAGAGCCTGCTTAGGCAGAGCACATTGGCCGGGGTTCAATCCCTGGCATGCTGTACCAGCCCCATCCCCAGGGCATATTGAGACTGTGATTGACATTGGGAATGGTGGCACACACCTATAATCCCAGTGCTTGTGAGGCTGAACACAGGTGGATCACTATGAGTCCAATCTACATAGTGAGACCCTGTAGACCCTGTACTAAACACAAAAAATATATAAAAATAAATAAATAAATGAAATAGATAGCTCTAATCTACTTAAAATAGAAAAACCAAATGTATAGCCTATTTATCAAGTTTCAGCTTCACAATAATAAAGGTCATGATCAAAAGAAAAAAATTGCTTTAAAATTACTGTTTTATATTACATCAAATGCAGAATAAACTTTCAGCACACTTGTTCAGTCAGAACTATTCAACTTTTTATAGGTGTGACACCCTGCATAACTATAGCAGTATTACCGTTCCTTTTTTTTTCAATAAAACAAGATTTTTTTCTAATAGTTTTATAGTATCTCTACATTTTGCACTTTACAAGCCCAATACTGAATTTACTTTCAAGTTATTGCATGCTCACTCTGTCCCAAAAATCCATATTGGGTTTTCCATATGCCAAGATCCACATTATTCTGCTGGTTTTTGTGACCATGGCAAGGGATTCAAATTACCTGGAAGACTTCAGGTGATTCATTTAACACCTGAAGGGCCTCGTTTTCCTCATTAACAAAATGAATTCATTACAAAGGCCTTTACCTGTTCAAAAATGTGTTACGTTTGTGAAAAATGAGTGTATTCTTTTGATTTGAAAATTGTCTTTACATATATTTTAAGAGCTGCTTTATACAACCACTAACTGATGATAAATTTCGCACAACCTTTAAAAGGTCATAATTACTCCTATGCTACTTAAAATTTAGGCTGAGGCTAAGGCAAAACTTTTGGGTGAAAGTCCCCCCAGCTTTGGGTTAGGATGTGATACAATCTAATGTGAAATTTGTTTTCATTACCTCTCATATAATTTGTACCCATGAACCTATTTTGACTGAAAATCAAAAGGCAGAAAACCTGCAAATTTGGGCGCTAGCTTAAAAAAAAAATTTGGCCAGACACAGTCCCATACCCTCTGAAAGTTTAAATAATTGCGACAGGCTTCTGAACTCAGGATGTGGCTTAAAGCCTGGTCCATCACCATTAACTACACAAGCTACATAACCATCTCGTATCTCTGACATAACTCCCATTATTATCTATAAAAGTTACACTGCTGTACCAAGGGGGAAAGAAAGGCCACAATAAGGCTTTTAAAAAGCTATTTAATATATCAGCTTTCACAAAGATAGACGGTAACACTAAGAAAAAACAAGGAAAGATGTGCCCAGCTTTACAAGCTATTGGCACTGTTAATCATGTTTTGAAATATTGCTGGCATATATCTTGGCAAACACACCACAACTGCCATATTTCCAGTGGGAGGTATGACACTTTTAATGTTGAGATACACTGATAATTCCGAGAAACACGCCCCCAATATAGGAAGCAGACAATCAGTAGAGTTCTCAAAGCTTGATTCCTAACATGGAATGCTGTGAATTCTACCCCATTCCATTACAAACCTAACACAAAATTTTATTAAATAAACAACTACTTACACATGTGTGTATATTCTGTAGACATTATAAAGTTGTCTACATTGAATATATTAGATAGATAGATAGATAGATAGATAGATAGATAGATAGATAGATAATAAATTTAAGATTAATTTTAAATCTTTTTTTTTTCCGGAACTGGGGATTGAACTCAGGCCCTTGCAGTTGCCAGGGAAGTGCTTATTTCACTGAGCCATCTCCCTGGCCCCCTTAAAATTAATTTTAGATGGGCTTATAAAAAGTTATTAAAATGATTAAGTTAGCCTGTATAGGTCTCCATATCAAATTTTTAAATGCTGTGGTGTTACAAAATCCATAAAATTCACAGAACACTAGATTTCAAAGCATTTCTGTGTTCACTGTTTTGTCTTCTAAACTCTGTGAAGTGGATACAACACATGCATTTCTGCTCATTTCACTGATAAAGAATGTAAAGTTAATGTCTTATCCCTCGTTCCCCAGTGGTATGTGGGAAAAACAGGACATAGCTCTGATCTATTTCCAAATTTAGGATTCTTTTCTCTACCCCATTGCTATTGCTTAGATCTTCAGTGTCCCCCAAAAGGTTTCCATGTTTACTAGGAGAGTGGATTATGAAGACACTCTACTCATGAGTGAATTTATCCGCAGCTGAGTTCAGTAGTTAAATGTGTTGTTAGCTAGTGGAGCCTGGTTGAACGTGGGTCACTGGCACGTGACTTGGAAATGTGTATTCTCGTCTGCACCTTCACTCTTGGTTGTGTGTCCTGGCTGGTCTCAGAGGAGCAGCTTTCTGTTGTCGTTCCCTTCAGCTACCATGGACTGAACCATGGGACAAAGTAAAATTTTTGCCCTATAAGTTGTGGGTGTCAGGTATTTTGTCTCAGTCTTCAGACAACCTCTCAGGCTTTGCAACATGACATCATTTGCAGGCAGGTAGATATGCAGACATAATTTAGGGGAATGTGGGTTTCATATTCTGGCTGTATATATTACTGCAATGCTTCACCAAGAAATACAACCTGGAAGGCTTACAGGTCATTGGGAAAATTGTTTCTTCTTCACTTAAAACTCTAATAAGTTTTAACTGTTGTCAAATACTTTGTGTTGCTTTTCTCCCTTAGACCTTACTTAAATATCTTCATTTTTCTTAGCTATAGCAATGTGGCTATTTAAAACACTCCCCCATTAGCTAAGATGACTGAACTTCTAATTTCTATCAGTTTTTTTAAGGTAATAGTTAACACTTAAAATTCTTACTTTGAGCACTTTTATATGCTAATATCTATAATCTGAGCAAATATATTGAAGACAGCAATGTGCAATATAACACAACCACTGCTGAATACCTGTCATCTTTTTAAAATTCTGTAGTTTGTAATGTCTTATCTATTATTTTTTTATTCTCTTTAAAATAGAAAAAAAATTAAAAATAAACATTCCTCCAAGATTCCATCACAACTAGGGGTAGCCATGTGGCACTATACAGTCCATCTTAATATAAAGAAAATTGTAAGGTGAGATCCTGAGAAAACTATTTAGGTGGAAGAAGAATTAATGCCTTTCCTCTTTTTCTTTTCCCTCTTACCTTTCTTCCTGTGTGAAGCATAGAGGAGATCAGGGTGGTATAGTATCCAGCATGCAAAACTAAAGATAAATGTTACAAATTAAGTTAAAAGAAGACAAAGGTTAAAGAAAACTATGGAGTCCTTGTGCTCTTACAGAGTAACTATATGAAGCCTAAAACAGATTTCTGGTTCTGAGACAAACATCGATTCCTGTTAAGCCACTGTAGCTTAAATTCAATCCTAGTTGATAGACTAAAACCAACCAAAAATAGGAAGAATGGAATTGTTACATGGAAGCTCCACCTTTGTGTCAGGCAAAGATCTGCATGTGGCCAGAAAGGCCCATTAACTATCCACCCCGGGACAGAGGTCCCTGCCAGGACTGCACTGAGTCCAGATCTCTGATCACTGCAGAGAAGTAAACTTCATGTTAGATTTTTAAAACTTTGATACTCTATACTTTCGCTTCCTAGCTCGTAACTTAGGGTCAATAATAAATCCTGCCTCTTAGGATGATTCTAAGGACTTTATGCAACAATGCATGCAAAGAGCCTAGAATAATGCCAGAAAGACTGGAAGTACATACTAAAACTGCCCGCTAGAATTGCAATCTGGGAAAAGAGAGGTTGACCACTGTTTATTTTGTATAGATAACAGAACTAATCCCAGAGATACTGTGGTTCTGCTGTGGAATACCTCGTTTCCCTGCTTCTTTTCCACATGGAAGACACTAGAAGTAAAGATTTCCCAGTAAACAAGCATGATGAGAAAATAAACTAGGAATCTATACCAGCCGATTTGGAAGTTACAGTGTAGGGATCAAACCTAGGGCACCAGGGAGATAGCTCAGTGGTTTAGGTGCCTGCCTAGCAAGTATGAGGTCCTGAGTTCAATCCCCTAGTATCAAAAAACCCCAAAAAGTTATGTGAACCTAGTCCTCTTCAAGCAAGAAGCTCACAGTCTGGTGAGAGAAGGATGAGTAATAGGAATAGTTCATTAATCAGTTCAAGCATTGTGATACGGTGTTCTTTGAGATGCTGATAATAGGTTGCATGAGATTTTAAAGATCTAAATATTTGTCTAAGTCTTTCACCAAATGTAGCGATCTGTTAGTCTCACTGTGATTGGTTCTATCTGGGGGGAAACAACGACAGGAATGAGAAAAGACAAGAAGACAAAAGCTGGGTTAGGTGGTCGCTGGTCTGCCTGATAGGCAAGACTAACTCAACCACACAATAAAACCTACATTTATTTATACTTCTGCAAAGTTAGTAACAGGGGACACAGTTGCCTGGAGACTAATAGCTGACCTTAAGCAGACAGGATACTTGGCTCAGGACTGAGGTAGCTTGTTTGCTTTAAGCAATGAGGTCTAGTACCACCTACACACATTTGATTAATTTCCTAGCTTCCAAGGCTCCCAACAAGCAAAGGCTTATTTGGGGTCTTGAACTAAATATTAAAAATGAGCAAAGAGAAAAAAATGGAATGGAGTTAAGTGTGCCTTGGAAGACTTCAATAGAATGTGAATGCCCCCAGGATAAGCATTTGATCTTATTCATTTTTATCCCAGTATAAATACAATTCCTGGCACATATAATGAATTTACCCAGTTAGGTTTTTGGATTGCTTTCTGCCTCTGGGATTTTGCCTTTGCAAAAACCTACAGTTACTTAACATTTCTTCTGCTCCTAGGATATAGTTTGTAGCAAACCAATGTTTTCAGTAAAAAACAACTGGAAAAGAGACAAAATTAAAATAAAAATTGATTTGAAGGATGAGAGATATGGCAGGCTATCCAATAATCAAGAAGCCAAGCTCTCCACAGGAAAAAAAAACCCAAAACTATTTCCCTCTCAGTTAATTTTCTCATGCTTAGTTGAATAAGATGAAAGGGTGAGAAGACAAGCAAAGGAAATGTTGCTAAATGAATAGTGTTGTTCTTGTTGTTTTTGCAGAACCAGGGAATGAACTCAGGTCCTTGCACTTGCCTAGAAAGCGTTTATTCTCCTGAGCCATCTCCCCTGCTTCTTAGTGGGTTTTTTTTTACATACCATCATGCCAGAAATATAAATATTAGAGTCCAGAAGGAAAAGCCCTACTAAACATCCCAAGGCATCCTGGGTCCTCTTTAGGACAACTTCCAAGGAATAAATAAACCTCAAGTAGATCCACACTGAGAAAAATAAAACTATTTTTCTAGTCAGCTGATCCCTTGATCATGTTGAGGTAAGACCTTAATACTCTAGATATCTAGATTTATCTTCAGCAAAGGTTAAGGCATCTCTGAAGGAAAATAGCATTATATGGAGTCTTTATAATTTTTCATACACAATGTCCCTTATTTTGCCAAAATTTATCAGATATAAAATACAGGATCCAGAAAAATAGATAATGGAATAGGCCCACATATTACCCTTATTCTTAAAATGAATATGACTAGTATTAGATGGCAAGATGAGGAATTTCACCAGAACACTGAAGTTTGCTGAAAAAAAAGAATCAAGTAGAAACCCTAGAACTGGAAAATATATAAACTAAAATGAAGATCTTATGGATAAATTTAACAGCAAGTAGGACATAGCCAGGGAGAAAAGAATTAAAGCACTGGGCCAGCAAAATAGCTCAGTGGACTAAAGCTCCTGGTTAAGCTAGCTTAGGTAAGCACACAAGAACTGCAGTTTGATCCCCAGCACCAGAAGGTGCACCAGCCCCACCCTTTGGGTGGGCTGAGCCAGACACACACACACACACACACACACACACACACACACAGAATTAATGCAGTAATAGGCCAGGTGTAAGTATTCAGGCTAAAGCCTGAATAGACATGAAAGAATGACAAATGCAGAAAAGAATGAAGAGACTGATTGGAAAATATTAATAAACATATTTGGGTTCTAGATAGAGTGAAGAAAAAGAATTTAAAATGAAAAAGGTCATAAATTTTCCAAAATTAGTGGAAGACATCATTAAAGTTTAACATGTAATTTAAATCTCAAGTTCAATAAAACCCAAATACTTAAAGCCAGTTTCATCCAACACTAATGATTTATTCATGGTTTTACATCAGAACTAATACAGCTAATTGTACTACTAATTTATCTTAATTTATTGAAAGGAACAGTTAGTGCTTATATAGTTTGATCAATTTTGCATGTCTGTATCTAGTAATTAAACAACTACTTTGCAGACAACAAAATGCAATATAATAATCATTGTTCATTTTTTATCTTGTTTTGAAATTCTGCATCATCTTTATTGATTTTTTTTCTCTCTTTAAACAAAACAGAACTGTCTGAAACTACTTGTATTTACTTGATCTACAATGGAGGATGAGACACTAGTGGTAAATTTTACTTTATTTTTACCTTTAAACCAAACTAATTCCAGCAGATCAGGATAGCACTGTTACCCTGGCATAATTTTAGAACCAGCATAAAAATATAAATTTCAGTTTGTGGTTTACTTTTTTATTTGCTCTGAAGTGACAAGATAGCTTCCCAGACTACATTACCACCCTAACAACTTTGTGAAGTTTTTTTTTTTTTCTAATCAGTTCTGATAATTTCCTGGAAAATCTTGCCTCCTTTGACATTTGAATGCTGGTACTTAGCCCTCTTATTTCCATTTATTTTGTAAAATCAGTCATCATCTTCATTTTTTAAAAATGCTGCCAAGTTTTACAAGCTGCTTCTTTTTCTTAAATAAGAGGAGGGAGAGAGAGAGAGAAAGAAAAGAGTTTTTCTAGGATCTCATCCATTCTCTCAAGAGGACAGAGCTTCTCTAAAAGGTTTTTACTATTTCAGGATTTCTTTTCTTTCCTGGATATGGTCCACCTGCCTTTCAGCAGCTGTTGATAAAACAAGGAGAAGCCCCATCCTGTACTGTGTAAACCCTCTTTAGAAACTGCTTGGGCTTCAACTACTTGACGGGGATTGAGGAAAGCAGGGAGGAGTGGTGTTTTCAACATGTCATTGGATTCTCCGATTGCTTGACACTCTCTTCGGTGATTTCTGTGACTTCATTCTTTCCAGAGGATTCTGCTCACTGATGATGACTTCTGGCAGACTCCGGATGGTCTCCTTCCACATTTACAAGGTGCTGGCTGCACTCCCTTTCAGATTCCAACAGGGTTAGCTTAGCTGGCCTGAAGCATTTTATTGCCAACAGTAACATGCTCTTTGGTACAGAGTTGACTTGCTAATGCTTATCCTCCTTTAACTCCCTGGAGCCACTGTTTTTTTTTTTTTTCCAAGAATTACTGAAGGTTACACCAAAAGGAAACCAATGGCTGGCTTTAGACACATCTTCCATCTCTCTGAAGGGTAAGATCCGAGGAAACAGAGACTTGACATAGGGTAAAAAATATCCTTTGGGCCAAGGATGTAGTTCAGTGGTAGAATGCTCGCTGAGTACATATGAGGTTCCAAGTTTTACTTTAAAAAAAACAAACTCAGTATTCTCCTTTTGTCATTCTCTGGGAAAAAGAAGAGGAGAGTTTGTATAGGTATTCAAACAGAACACCAAACTTGCTTCAAAGTACCCGGGTCCAAGAGTTGTGATAGGATGGCAGGAAGGGAACTCTGATAAAGTTTCAATAATCATCGCCTTGTCTCTTAAAGGTTGGCTGCAGAAAGACAATCTCTCTGTGAAGTAGATCAACTCAAGTCTTGGCCATGTAAAACAAGTCAAGAGTTCCTGCCCTAGAAGATTGCCTTTTGCTTCTGTTACATCTATTGTTTTTCAAAGAATCTAATTTGCTTATTACATTTTTTCAGGAATCCAGATGGTCTTGTGCCCAGTTAGCATTTATTCTACATTTTTTTCTATGTGTAAAAAAGAAAATTGATTGTATAGGGGGCTTGAGAGAAAAAAGTGCCAGGAATACAATGCTGAGTCCTATAACCTAAGGGATCACTTGCCAATCTGACAAGTGTGCTAGGTTTCACACCTCTGTTTGCTCCCCAGAGACTGAAGCAGAGCCCTAATCTCTCATGGAACTTATGAAAGCCACTGAAGGCTTTGTTTTGAGTTACAAGCTTAGCAAATATTCTACTGTATCAAAAATCAAAGAAAAATTTACAGCCATAATATGCCCACGAACATTTCATAAGCATTCAGTCCCATGAGCCACTGAGTTTGCTGCTTAGTGTTGAAGGAATAGCAGTTTCCTTACAATAAAAATCTCCATTCTCACCTTCTTGCTATGTGGCTGAAGAACTGAGAGGCATGCAGAAATACTCATCATCCAGGAGAGTCGGGGATGAGGCCAGCGACTCCATAAACACATGCTCAGCTCTATTGCTCAATGCATCAGCCCCTAGACACCTATGGCTATTTAAACAAATGTAAAATTGTGTTCCTTAGTGGTGCTACATTCACTTCAGGCACTCAGTTGCCTCCTCGGCCTAATGCCTCCATGTTACAGAGCACATCTCTGTGTCCATCTGGAAGTTGGACCGTGGTCCTCTGGAAGTTCAAAGATGTCAGAAAGCCCTCCTGTGATCTCGGTTTGGGGCAGTTGACAGCCAGTGCAGCAAAGGAGACAGCTTTGCATGAGAAGGACACTGGTGAAAAAGAAGGGGTTTCAAAAGGATGCCATAGCCAGGGCAGAGCTGAAGCAAGTTTGGTGTTATTATTAGGAGCCATAACATCATGGTTGCTCTCCTGAAAGTATCCCTCTCTTCCTGCTTTGGATGGCTCCCTCTCCTGATCATAAGAATGGACAATCTTTTTCTTATGACTGTTATCATCACATGAGTGCTAGTTCTCCATTCTCATGACTCTAACCTTTACCCAAATGCCCATGTATCTGTTCCTGTCCAGGGCTGTCCACTTCAGTCACAATGTACACAACCATCTGGTGGAGGTGTTCCATATCGCCTTTGTGGAGGCCAGGGAGATAGCTCAGTGGACTAAGCACCTGCTTTAGCAAGCTCAAGGACCAGGGTTCAATCCCTGGTCCTGCATACTACGCAGGACATGCTCCTAGGGTATGATGAGCCAGCCACTGAATCCAGGTATGGCAGCACACACCTCTAATCCCAGCACTTGGGAGGCTGTAAACAGGAGGATCACTGCAAGCCCAAGCTGTGTAGTGAGACCCTGTACCAAATACATAAAATGAAAAAAAAAAAAAAAACCCTCCTTTGTGGGTTCCAATAAGAGATCACAGCACACCAAGGAATTATCCTTCTCTGGTGTGGAAGGAAATTCAAGGAAGCATACAGTCTTCATCAAAGATTGTATTAGTCACCCAGAGTGCATACCAAACTCTCTCACAGTAGGGGGCTTACATGACAGAAATTTACTGTCTCAGTTTTAGAGGCTGAAGGTCCAAAATTGAGGCACCTAAAGGCTAGTTTCTCCTGAGGCCTCTTTGTTTGCCTTGCAAATAGTCACCTTCCAGCTGAACCTCTGTGCCCGCAGGGGATCCCACACAAGCCTCTTCCTCATCTTAAAGGATTTTGGATATCAGAGCCTTATCCTTTGGCCCATTTTAACTCAGTCAGCTCTTTAAAGACCATATTGTCAAATGCAGTTACATTGTGAGACTCTAGGGTTGGGACCATGACACTGAGTATGGGGAACATAATTCAGCCTTCAGAATAGCTGAAGATAAACAGGAAGCATAATGCCTTAAAGCTGGATCAAGCCAAGCAATGAGCAAGATGACAGAGACCACAGCTAGCACTGTCATGCCAGACCCTTGGGTTTAAGTATTTTGTACTTCCTCAGCTCAGGGCAATAGAAACTCGGTGTTCACAGAAGGACATCTCAGAGGCTGTGTATCATCCTACAGATCTCTTTCTGTGAAGCTTCACATTTAACTTTGCTCTCTTAACATGAAATATTTTCCAGGTCCTGTCACATTTTCTGTAATAAGTACAGTTTTTCACACATTTTGTTTTCTGCCTCTATCACTAACATTGTTTGATAGTTACCTAAATGGCTGTTCCTACCACACTGTTTGCTCGTGTGTCTCTCCTGGATACCTTCAGTGGCTCTCCACTTTCCATGCCCGATGTCAGAGCTGGTTCTGGTCTCTGATGCAGGGCTCCCTGCAGACAACAAGTAGGTCATTCAGCCAAGGTGGCAGTCTGAAGACCACAGTCTTCAGGGTAAAGCAAGTTTGGATATAAATTCTGATTTGCTCATTGCTTGCTAGGATCCAGGACATGATAGCTGAAGTTCAATTTCTTCATCTGTAATATGAACTTATGTCTTATGTTATGTGTCTAAATGTCCTCCCAAAGCTTCATACCATCATAGGTGGTCTTTTTTCAGATGTGGCTGGATTTAGCATTGGAAGCTGAGATTGAAAGTGGGTGATTGCTAAATTAGTCCACTGTTTGGTTTGGCACCGCTCTAATCCCAGTAGCCTAGATACAACATAAGAGGCGTAGAAAGATTCTTTTAAGGTCCTTTGTGTGCTTGCTTGTGCTGTTTCTCCTCTGTGATGCCCCTCTGCAAAGCCATGCTGCCTTAGAGCCAGCCAATCATGGGCAGAAACCTCTACAAACTGAGATAAATAAATCTTTCCCCTTTGACTTTTGGTGTTGGGCATTTTGTCTGAGCAACAAAATAAAAGTAACTAAGACAACATACTAATTCCTTGAACATTACTATAGAGACTATAATGTACAAGATGATTGCTTGAATAAGGTAGGTTCTCAGTGAGAGTCAGAATAACAACCATCATCCCAGTTTCTGTTTTGGATATCTTTTTTCTGTACTTTGAGAACACTGTTCACCTGCTGGCTCTTTTACCATTTACTTCTTTCTTTTGAGGTCTTAGTTCCATTGTATGTCCATATCCTTTTTTATTTTGGCATGTCTGTACTCTCTCTCTCTCTCTCTCTCTCTCTCTCTCTCTCTCTCTCTCTCTCTTTCTGATAACTCTCAGAATTCTGTTCATATCCTTTCACCTTTCTATGTGCCAAAGGACACTTACTATGATCACATTCAATTCGGTGCCTTAAGGTTTTGTTCCTGGCCATGACAGCATCCTAGACCCTCATTCAGTATAAGCTGAAAGCACCAGAGAATTAAGTCATCCTGTACAAGGACAGATGGAAAGTTGGTGGGCAAATACTGCAACTCTCTTGCTCTTTTAAGACAGTAGTTCTGTATGTATCCCAAGATTCCCAGTGATAAATTCTTCTTAGCATATTTTGCATTGGTCTCTATCCTTCGCCATCTCAATTTCCTAACACTGCTTTCTGGGATCCTGGGATATAACCACTTGCATTCAAAACCTCATCTCAGTGTTTGTTTCTGGGGTAACCCAGCCAGAGTCATCAACATAACATGTGTCATCTTTCATCTATAACACCCAACTGGCTCAGTCGCTTCTTTCTTGATTTCTCCATAATACCTAGCAGGTATTATAACAGCTGCAAACAGCTGGTGATCCTTCCTTAGAATTGCCATGAAAAAGATGAAGTCATGGCTTGGGCATCATCTCCAATGCCAGTGGAAATTCTAAGGCCTTTAAGGAATGGCGAAGGGAAGACTTCTTGGCTCTAGGCAGACATGAAATCAAGCTACCACAGAGTAAGAGCCACTGTCACACTTAAGAAGTAACAACAAAAGTGATTCTGTTATTAAAAGCTGCAGTAGGAAAGTGTCAATGCAGCAGGTTCTTTGTGATTCTATCTGATGAACCATGAGTCTCATTGTCATGAGTTCATTATATACCTGATACCAAAGAAAAATGTGTAGCTCACAAATATCTTTCACTGATATAACAAAAACCATTATTCCCCTCTGTTTTCTTGTTGTTTGCCCAGGAGACTATACAACTGGCTTTCCTCTTGTCATTGAGCATCTGTTAGCAGAGGCCGGGTTAACCTTCTTCCCCCTCATCAGATCACACACCATATGCTTTTATCTGCTGGGGTTGCACATTTTCCTGGTTGATAGTCACTGTAAACCTTTTGTGTCTGGAACACATTCATCATAGACTTAAGACTCGAGACTTTATACAAAATTTATATTAACTCTGTAGCTCCATGTGGGAGAAGAAGGACCTGAGCGTTGCATGTTTAGAATTCATAGAGAATACGAAATCCTAAAATCCTTCCCCTTCTAACCCTGAACAAGAGTGCCTCTATGGTAGGACTACATTTAATTTCTAAAAATGTGAAAGCACTACAGAGGTATACAGAACATACACTGTGCAATTGGTTTTTGTTTTCTTTTTTACTAAGGACTTTATACTAACAATCTCTGTAGTGAGAAATTCAAAGTAGCCAGCAAAATTAAGGTCCTTATGCAAGCTAACTGAGTATCAACTCAACATCTACTCTCACAAACTTTCCTTGATCACCTCACCATTGGCACAGACAACATCAATGACTTTTATAGAGCAGGGTCTCCTTTTCACATCCCGCAAATCCTTCACTATTCTTTAGTAGGGAGCTTCAGAAACAATGGAAATACTGCTAATTGTGTTACTAGACAGATGCTAAATCACACAAGTACAGTATTTACATTCGACAGTTTCCCATGACCGTGGATCTTGTTCACTTTTTTAGGTTCAAACACCATTTATACCAATCCAGATTTTGCTATCATCCTTTCTCTTAGTCAATAATCCATTCATCTTTCTCTCTCAGCCAAAGCACATCATAGGGATCCACTATTCCTGAGAACAACTGGTAGTGAAACAACTAAGCACCATTCACAGTAGGTGTCCCTTTGTTTGGCAAATACAAGGTGAGTTACGGCTAAGTAAGCCCACACTGACTCTCATGAATTTCCATTGCCTGGTGAATTAAATGGTACTTTTCCAGGTGCTGGCCTTAAATAGTATCACAAATCTGTTTCTAATGTTTTCCCTCAAGCTGACAGTACAATAAATGATAGAAACATATTGTACATCCTATACTTCTCATGTGAGTGTGGCAGTTGTGTTTACTCTGAAGTCTCTTCTTTGTTTTTTACTAGTATATATTTGCACCACATAATGGTTACATTCATCATGAGGAGTTGATACTTAACAATAACACATCTTAATTATTTTTATATTCCCTTCGTTTCTTGGTCCCTTTCCCATTTGCAAAAGATCTATGGACAAAAGATATCCTGGAATCTCAACTGATGCCTGCAGACTTGAAAAAATTTTAACGTATTCTTTCTGTTTTGTTGTTCCTGCTGTTGTTTTGTGGGTGTGTATATTTTTCCTTGTCAAGGAGTGTTTGAGCCTAGCGCTTTCTGGGTTTTTCATATGAATTTGAAACTTGTTTGTCTTATTTGTCTTAGTTTTCTTTATGGTCCCCTGAGCCCTGTTAGAGTAACCCAGAAAAATGTTGGGGTCTCTAGGCAGAAATTTGGTTACTGGTGATTTCTCAGATCCCCTCAGTCCTAGGAGTCCATTCTTAGTATCTTTGCCCAAGTCTGTGTCCAGTGATGTGATGTTGCCTGATTCTTCAAATTGGCCTTGGTCAGTGTTTATGCCATGTAAATCAGCAAACATTACAAACCGGAGCTTTTCCCCTTCTCTCCACCCTCCTCTCCAGAGAGCTATTTGTTAAATATTTATCAGCATGCCACTGGGCAAAGGTCAGCCTACATTTGATATAAAAAGTCAAGGCCTTTCAGAGGCGTGTGAACAATTTTCAGAAGAAACAGAGCTGTTTCTCTAAGTCAATGAATCCCAACCTCTGTTTAAAAAAATATTTTCCAGTGTTTCCTCTGTCATTCTGCAGTAAAATTCATAAGAAATATGTTTTTCTATGGAAAATGTTTTTAAAAATCAGAAAAATGTCTCAATGATAATATATAGAAAAAAATTGCAGGAAATTGATTTCTAATAAAACTTTGGATTTAATTATCATGGCTACACTCCAGGGTAAGATAGCAAAGCCAGTTGTTCACAACTTTACACAACCAGTACCAGAGCAACATCTCTGTGCAGACTGACAGAGATGAAGTTTTGATAAAGCAATAAGATTTTCGGAAATGATGATCAACTCTAGGCAAAGTGAGCACAACATGAAATGTACTCTTCCCTTAATCCACAAGCTAATCAAACTTTGGAATATCCATTTCATGTTAAAATCATACAAAAAATAATATGTGTGGATGCATAAGAAGGAACTAGACCCAGATCATTTGTTTGGATGAATTATCTACTTTCTGAAGTCATGTGGAGCTTGGATCGTTCTTCACTGTGCACAAACCAACCTCACTGGCATTACCTACTCAATTCCAGTAATGTCCTCAAAAAAGCAACACAAAATATCTCCCAAAGTTTCTCAACCTCCTGGGGAATAATGTTGTTCCATTTGAGGGCCAGTATTCTAAATAAAGGACAAGAAACCTGTGCTTTAGCATTGTGGCTTCCTGTCCCTTTTATGGACATAAACAAGGAGAATTTACTGGCAGAAAGGATGGTGACTCCTGGATATCCAGAGGGAAGACCCCAACTGACCCAAACTCTCAGCCAACCTAAAAGATATAAGGTCACTTTGGAGATAATAAGAAATCCAGAAGGAGAGGCAGGATTAGTGGGTATGTACGAGACAGGAGATTGGATGGGAAGAGAGTTAGAAACAGCTATTCTGCTTGTGAAAATTTTCTTTCCTCCAGGAATTGTGTGTGAAGCAGTCGTGAGGGGGTATTTAGAACTAGTCTTCCCAGAAATGACTCTGCAAATTATCTAATGGCTTTGGCTTTTAATAATACTTTGCAGTCAAGGTACTTCTTGGAGAGGAATTAATAGTAGAGCAATTACTTTCTAAAGGAAAATAAATATCTTATTTTATTTCCTTTGGTCCCATGCCTTTCATTTCCTTCTTTTGCCTGCCTTGAATTACTCAGTTATTTACTTTTGAAAATATAAATTGTAAAAAATAATATAAACATAAGTTATATTTTCATATATTGTGGCTTTAGTTTCTTTACTGGGTGGTGCTGTCAACCAAGGAGACCTAGTACATGTAGGTGCTGATATGAGGTTTCACAAAATGCCCTTTGTACTTTAGAGTTAAACATTCAAAGCGAGTTCTCCAGTGATTCCAGCCTTCTGTCTTCCAACTCCAATATTTGGCCTACTTTATGATGAGAGCCCATACCTTCTTAAGGCTGC
Organism: Ctenomys sociabilis; assembly: GCA_004027165.1. NCBI lineage: Eukaryota > Metazoa > Chordata > Mammalia > Rodentia > Ctenomyidae > Ctenomys > Ctenomys sociabilis. The sequence goes on along the minus strand of PVKA01001328.1, from coordinate 128,834 downwards.
TGATGGAAGTAGTTGTTGTCAAACTTCTCCAGCCCAAGGACCAACTGAGAAATTTTTTTAGAAACTCTGTGAGTCACCAGTCTCATTCACTCCTTATCTTTAACTAAACATTTCTATTAAAATATAACATGCTGGGGCCGGGGAGGTGGCTCAGTGGAATAAGCACTTCCCTGGCAAGCACAAGGGCCTGAGTTCAATCCCTGCCAAAAAAAAAATACATGGAAGTACACCAACATAAGTATATACTTTGTTAGTTCTTTAAACAACTGTTCATAAACATGTAAGTAGCACATGGGTCTGGAAGCAGAACATGCTCAGAGCCCCTTTGTACCTCCTAATCTTCATCCAAAAGTGAGTATTATCATTGCTTCTAATGACATAGATTAAGCAGACCTCTCTTTGAACTTTGTAAGAAAGGAATCTTGCAGTTGTGCTTTTTTATGGATTTCTGACCTCTTTCACACAGCATCATAGCATTCACTCACCTTTACGTGTAGCTAAAGTTCAGTCATTCTCATTGCTACAAAGCAGTATTCTGTAGGACTTAAGCATTTTATTTATCCATTATAAATTATACTGATAATACTGCACACATACACGCACCCATGCACACACACACACCTGCACTTATATCAAGTACATGTGTAGGAATGGAATTATCAAGTTCTTGACTTTAAAGGTATGTCAGTTTTCTCCAGGTATTAACAAATGGTTTCCCAAGAGGCATAAAAATTCCACTCCCACTCATAGTACAATAAAATTTGTATTTTCTTTTCACATGCTCATCAACTCTTGCTATCTTGCTGCTTTTTTTAAATTTCAGCCTTGCTGTTGATATTGCAGTGCATGCTTAAAACTGGTTTCTTAACCGACTAAGGAAGGATGCTTGGTATTTGGCATGGCCATCATTTATTAGGAAGAATTAGTATCTGTAGCATATTGGTTTTAAAATATTGTATTAAATGTTATTGTCTACAAAGCTTTATTGAAGTAAAACTGACGTGCTATGCTGTGCACATTGTTAAAGCATAACTATATATATATGTATATATATATATATATATATATATATATCCATATCCATGAAACCATCCCCACAATAACAATATAAACATATCAACTACCAGAAATTTCTGCCCATGCTTTTGTAATTTCATCCTCTGATCCCTAACTTTCCCCAAGTCTTTCCCAGGCAACCACTGATTTGCTTTCTGCTACTGTATATTAAGTTGTATTTCCTATAATTCCCTTATATAAGCACATTCCATTATAGATGCATCTTGAATTCTTTTCATGAAGCTCACTGTGAGATTTGCCTCTGTTGTAGCATATATCCACAGTCATTCCCTCTTACTGCCAAGATGTTTTCTACTGTGTGGTATACCACAATCCATCAGCACCCCTGGCAATGGACATCTGGGTTGTCTTCAGTTTAGAGCTATTATAAATTGCTATGAATATTTATGTAATAGAATAGGCTTTAATATTTTGAGTAAATGCCTATGAGTAGCATAGCCAGAGTATTTGTTAAGTATATGCTTAAATTTATAATAAATTACCTATATTTTTGGCAGTAGTTGTATGATTTGTATACTCCTAATAACAATGTATAAGAGTCCTACTTTTTCCACCTCCACAGCAGTTCTTTTTCTTTAATTAATTTCACAGCAGTTCTTAATATGAAAGTCTTTTTTAATTTTAGAAATTCTGTTAGGTATGTAGTGGTGTCTCACTGTGTTTTCTTATTTGTATTTCTCTAATAATTAATACATTGAGCTTCTATTCATGAGTTTACAGTCATTTGTGACATTTCTGATCAAATTATTTATCCATTGGAGTAAGGAGAAAAGTGTTTATTTCATTATTATTGAATTTTGAAACTTCATTATGGATAAAAATTCATAATTGGGGGCAAGCTTTGCACAATGATTATTGTAGTCTTGGATCTGTCTTTTCATTGTTTTAGTAGATTTCCAATAATAGAAGATTTTTATATCTGATAATCTACAAATTCTTGGGTTAGCTTTTTATATTTTAGTGTATTAGCTGAGAAATCTTTGTGCAACCCAAGGCCACAGGCTTTTTTGTGTTTTCTGAAAGCTTTAGTCCTGTTTATTCTAGTTTTGTGATCTCCTTTGGTTAATTTTTGTATATGCTAGCAACCAATCGATTTTGTTGCTGTCATTGTTTGTTTCATTGCTTGCAGTAGAGCTCTTGCTATCTCAGCATGTGTTTTGAAAATCCTGTCCTTTCTCCTGGTCTGAGCATGGGTTGAACTTCCTCATCCATGAGTACAGAGTGCAAAGCTGATGCCATAGACTTTATTTTTATTCATGGCTCCTAATAATCACAGTAGTGCTTATTTCATCTGCAATCCAGAAGTTGCCTTTAGACAGTGCCACACAGTTTCTGTCAATTTTAAATTTCAATCAAATTATATATGGTTGTGCTAAGCAGGGCCTCCCAGGAGGGACTACAGGTTCATTCAGTGGCTTAATCAGCCATTCAGTCATTCACTCACTTAGCAGGCATTTATGGAGAGATTCTTATGTTTTCTGTACTGTTCTCATACAGGGGTCATAGTAGAACACTTCATTAGGTTGCTGTACTTACTAAACATATATATGCTTTTTTTTTTTTTTTTATGGTGGTACCAGGGATTGAACTCAGGCCCTTGCGCTTGCCAGGGAAGCACTTATTCGACTGAGCCATCTCCCCAGCCCCTACTAAACATATATAGTAAAGACTAAATAGATGCCAGGGTGAAGCCATAAAGTGTAGGGTCAAGGAACATACAGGGCTAAGTGAGCCTTCTCATTTTAATTAGCATCTTTACTATCTCATTAAAGGCAATATTTTTTAAAAAAGAGCTGAAGAAAGTCATAGAATGACTTAGCTGATATCTGACCAAAGAGTGTGTCAGGCAGACTGAGGAGATAGCGTGATAGCGTAAGACCATACCTGGCAAACGCAAGGACCTGGGTTCAATCCCCTGTACTCCATGCCAAGTTGGCCCCCAGAACACGAGGCATTCCATGCTGGCCACTGAAACCGGGGTGTGGTGGCACATGCCTGTAATCCCAGGAGACTGGGGAGGCTAAGAGAGGAGGACTACTATGAGTCCTCGCTGTATAGCAAGACGCTGTACCGAATTAAGTAATTAATTAGTTAGTTAATTAAAAAAGAGTATGGCAGGCAGAGCAAAAGTAAGTGGAAAGATAATAAAAAAGGAATGTATTTGGTGTGATTAAGAAATAGCTACACCTCTCTAAGTCATGCGTGAGTTCGCATTAGCATGTTTCCATCGCCATCCCTGTAAAGCCTGTAACTGAGTTGTACTGCAGGTAGCCTGTGATCTAACCATACATAGCTGATGCCTGAGGCGGGGTGGGGCATCACACCAGTCTCCTGTGATAGACGCTGTGGCTTTCTGTGTGGCACCTTGCTGAGAAATAGTCATGCAGCGAAACAGCTCATTCTTCTCTCAGAGTACAGCCTGTTTCCCTTGACACAAAAACAAACAATGCCTTTGAATGAAAATTCTGAAATTGTAAATGTCTATTTTAATACTCACCTATGAAAGAATCTGTGAATGTATGTGAATATGTTTAATAAATTTTATTGGTCATGTTAAAAAAAAAAAACCAGCTACAAGCCTGGTATGGTGCCACGCATTTGAAATTCTAGCACTTTAAGAGCCCAAGGCAAGACAATCACAAGTTCAAGTCCAGGCTGGGAAGCTTAGTAACATCCTGTCTCAAAACACAAATAAAAAGGGACATGGCACATAGCCCAGTGCAGGTGCTCTGGATTCAACCACCAGAACAACAAAAATAATTAGATAGAAAGATAGGTAGGTAGATAGATAGATAGATAGATAGATAGATAGATAGATAGATAGATAGATAGATAGATCATACATATACATACATACATGGAAGGATAAAGGAAGAATATTTGAACTGAGAATTTCAGACCTTGAAAAAACCCTACATATTAGGACATTTCCCATTTTCACAATTGCTCATACACTACAGTCAATAATTTTTTCCCTAAAGATAGACTTGAAATATTTTTAGCTTTGTGACCCATACAGTTTCTCCTACAATCATTCAACACTGTCACACACAAGCAGCTAATACAAATAAAATAGTTTGTTATCCGAGCACCAATAAAATTTCATTTTGTATCAGGTAGTAAGCTGAATTTGGCCTCTGGGGCCTGCCAAATCTAGAACCTGCCAACCTAGAATATGGTATTTGGCAGCCCTTTCCAGGCCTGTCAGAGGGACACACCAAGAATTCCACAGCAGATGTACATGGGACACCTCAGCGATGTACAGGCCACTGTAAGTCACAGCAGTTGCTTTATGGTACTGAGACCAGAAATGTTCTTAAAAGTTGTGAGTAGGAAGTTGGACTCCAGCTTCCCAACTCAGTCTTATTAGAATAGCCTGTCCTTAGCCCTTTCAGTTTACCATGAATCAAATCTATGAACATTTGATGATGAACTTCAGGGTCTGTCTCCCATCCAAATGCAGCATAGATGGAGAAGACCAACCTCAGCTTTAGAACAGAGCCTTTCTGAGGTTGGGCATGGTGGCACATGCCTGTAATCTCAGCAATCAAGAAGCTGAGGCAGGAGGATTCTTGCGGAGTTTGAGACCACCCTGGGCTACAAAGTGAGCTCAAAGCCAGCCTATCTCAAAAAGACGAAAAAGAAAAAAGTGAAGAAAAAGGAAGAACTGAACCTTTCTGCAAAGGTAGTATTCAGAATCAGGCATGAGAGTTTCTCCAGATCTTTGCTGCATTCTCCTTTAAACACACAGAAATGCAGCAGGAATCCTCTGCCTTGTGTGTGTCTGAGTCTGGTGTACAGTAGGGTAGAGCTCCACTGTGTTCCCTGATACTTACCAGTTGTGCAAGAAGAGGGAGAAGAATGTAGCCCATGCAGGGAGGAGGAGGAGTTTGTCTTTCACAAAAGGGTACACTCAAAGAGTATGGGCAATTGCTGAGAAATATCATAAAATCCCAACAAATTTTTCTTTTTCAAATTTCAAACAAATTAATAGAGTATATAGACTAAATTTGATTTAGCGAATCCCCCAAAACTGTTAGCACAAATAGGAGACAAGTTTGCTTCTCTTTCTCTCCTGTAATGACCTAGAGATGCAAGGTCCAGGCTGAGAGGAAATCTTTGCTCCTCAAGGACCTTCTAGAATGCAGGTTCGTTCTGTCTTTGGGCTTGGCTTGGTCCTGAGCTGCTATCCACACCTATACGTATGTCTAAACAGAATTGGGTATAGCTGAGACCTTTATAACAAGACAAAAAGATACAAGCTTATTTTGCATAAGCTTTATATAATTTGGGGTCTTGAAAAATGGGCCCCAAATGAAACAGTAAGGTAAGTTTATGTGGTTTTATGCTGGGTTTAGAGGACATATGGATGGATAGAGAGAGAGATGAATTAACAAAGGGGCCTACTCCAATGGTAATCAATCAGAGAAATGCTCCTGTTTGTTCAGATTCTCTTCTGTGACCTTATATCATTAGGTCTCTAATGCCAAGCTTCCATATTTTGGTGTAGTATGCCCTATACTATCAACACCCAGCGTGAGGGATTTTGCCTTAAACTGCCTCATAAACATCAAATTGGCACTAAGGGTATAGCTGAGTGGCTCAGTGCCTTCCTAGTATGGGTGAAGCTCTGGTTCAATCTCCAGGACCATCCTAGAGAAACAGAGGGCTCAAACAAGATTTTGCAAGGACACAGAGAGAAACTCAAGGTCAGGCCTGGTCAGGCAGAGGATTTGGAAAGAGCTTCTGTCTAAGCTTCTGATCAAAGGAGAGAGAGACAGAGACAGAGAGACCTTTTCTCACTTAACACATGAAAGCTGTGATGGTGAAACTTTTAGAGCTTTCAATGATCCAAAAAGCCCACTACAGCACCAGCGTCACACGCTGGCCACCACTGCTCTAACGGCCCTTCTGTGGCCTGGTGTTCACCACATAGAATGCTCTGTCAGACCAAAGTGTCATACATCATACTACCCTGCTTAAAATTAAAATTACCCCTGCCAGCTCCACCCCCGAGACACACTGAGATGGCAACTGAGACTGGGCTTGGTGGCGCGAGCCCGTAATTCCAGCTTTTGAGAGGCCGTAAACAGGCAGATCACTATGGAGCCTGCTCTGGCAGTGACACCCTGTAGACACTTCCCTAAAATACAAAAAATAAAAGCAAAAAAGAAAATTACCAGACTTTATAACCCTAGCAAAATTGCATCAGGTAGCCCTGGGAGTGAAGGCCTAAAGCTGGCATGCTGGGGCATCCTTAAAATGGATCTTAATTTTTCACGCCACATTCTGTATAAACAACGAAAAAAAGGCTCCTATTTCTACCTATTCCTTCCCTTTTTTTTTTTCTTTTTTTTTTTGCCTTGTCATACATATATGTGTGTGTTAACCTTAAATTTTGGTACTGTTGCCTCCTGAAACAGCTCTGCTAACCTTTTTTGAAACCTCATTAGCTAAAAAAAACAAGCAAACAATGACAAAATACCAAAACCTAATTTCACAAGTTTCCACATTGTCTTCTCAAAGAGAAATTTCCAAAGCCCCTAGTGGAAGTACGTGTTGGGAAAATGACTTGAAACCCTGCAGTCTGAGAGACCCTATTTTCTCATTAAAAAGAAAAAAAAAAAAAACCCTCTTGGATTCACATGGCTTTTGACATGCTCATGTACACATCATTGTTTCCTCAACAGAAATTTCACAGGGATTTCTGTCAGGCTTATTTTTCTGACAGTTCCTGTTCAATCACATTGGGCTCTTTGTTTGCCTTTTTCTTTGTCAGAGATCAGGATGAATTTAAACTCTATTCCCTTTCCACTGTCCCTCTGATGTATTTTGTACTTTTTTACATTCCCTTTCCCAGTAGTGCAATCTGAAGAAAATTCCTTTAGGCCTCCGGCTTTCCCTTCGAATTAGAAACTTTTGTGTTGCTAATAGCATTGGCTTCATTAGCATTTCAAATCCTGGGATGTTCTTAAGGATCAGTGTTAGATCTTGTGGGTTCTGTGGTCCCAAACTGATTTATCAATCCTGTTTAACTAAAACTGCCAGTGGACAGTGCCTTTGACCTTATTTCTTCTAGCAGCATGTCTTTTCAGGAAATATTTTTTAAGGATTGTAGAGGAAGACACAGGCATGACCTGAGAAGCTACACTTTTGTGCTCTTCTAAGTCTATAAATTGCCTCTTAAAAAAACCAAACTCTGGTTCATCACTTTTAGTGATTAAATCATGGATAGATGATGGCTCATAGGAAAGATGGATGAATGATGGATGGATGGATGGATGGATGGAGGATGGACAGACAGATGGACAAGTAAGTAAATGGATAATTAGAAAGCTGAATGGATCACAGGAATGATAGACCAAGGCTTGCATGTATGCAACAATAAAAGGGAGAAATAGTGTAAGTCTTCCATCCTGTGCAATATCATTGCCATTTAATTAACTGTAATTGACTTTGAGTTCCTGAGGTTAAACACAATTTCTGCAGATAAAGCAAGTCACATGATCTGCTTCCTGCCTCCAATAGGAGTAGCAGGATGCAGCTTTTCAAGTATTTCATTGCAATTCTGACTTGCTTTGCACTGCAAAACAAAACCAAGAAAGCCATCTTTTTTTGTTTTTAAGTAAAGATGCTTCTCATGATAAGGTCATATTTTTGTGAGCCCGTCATTGGTTGAAAATATTGTAAAATAATTTAACAGGTTTAACCTAACAAACAGCAAGTCAAATGCTACAATGCACTTGTATGAGGCATGGATGAGTAGGAGTGTGGCTTGTGCAGTTGCCCTGTGCAGGGCGAGCCTCTTACTATATACTGCTAGGAAAAGACCAAAATTTTGAATTCAAGTATAGTTTCTACTGAACGCTTGCAGCTTTTGTTCCACTGTGAAGTTCAAAACCTATTAAGAAAACCATTGTTAAGTCAGGGACTCTATATATATATAACAGTTGCTTGGGCAGTGGTCCTTAACCAGGTGTATACAGAAACTCTCAGGAGACTTGCAGTTCTAGCTAGGGTCCTGTACCTGGATCCTGAAACTCCAAATGTTCATCTGACAGAGATCTGCTGGACGTGATGGCCGCAGTATTGGGACAGCATTGAGGGATGCGTTTCCCACTTCGTTTTTTTTTTTTTTCCTCTGTAGAATCCACAATAATACTTTTAAACAGTTATATCTCAATGTTCGAAGTGCTTTTTGCTTGTATTACTTCATCTGATCTTTACCACAGCCCTTTGAGGAGGTGCCTTTAATATCTCGATTTATGAGTAAGAGAAGGTGCATTGCAGTTAAGTAACTTGCCTGAGTGACACAGGTCCTGAGAGTGAAGCTGGGGGTGAGACAGGTCCACCGGAGTCTGAGCTCCGTGGTCCCACCCATCATGTGACCTTGCCTCTCTAGCGACAAAGCTGACCTTCTAGAGCACCACAGTCCCACAGAACTTCCTGCCACGATGGAAACGTGCCATGTCCACCTTGTTCTAGTAACTTCATGCCCACTGGCCTCGTGAACTTTTGAGCGTTTGAAATGCAGCGAGTGCATTGAGAAACTGAGTTCTGAATGGTTTGATTTTAATTAACTTCAACAGCACAGCTTAAGAGCCAACTCATAGCCTCTGTTCGTACATACGATCTCAAAAAATGAAGTGCTGAACTAGGAATTAAGGTGGCACCACAGACAATATTCTTTATTAGTATTGACATGAAATAATTGCAATGCAGTCTTAGAATCTTTTGTACTTCTTTTCGTCCTTGAAAAGATTCTAGCTGTTCTAAGCGCTCTGCCAATGAGGTGGCACAGCTAATCTTGGCTCATTGGAAAATGTATTGAGGTGAGACTGAGAAAGAGTATTCACACAGAACACCACCTGGAAGTTGTGAGCAAGCTGTAGCATGGTGGCACCACTGGCATTTATTCTCTGAGTGATCATTGCCTTTATCCATCTCCCAGATTCTGTCATCATAGATGAGGGAGTGGGTGGTGGTGGAAATACTGAGCTTTAGGACATGGTTTGGTGCTGAGAGAACAAAGAATGTGGCACCTGAGCACATTTGAAAGGCAGGGATGCCACTTGGTACCCTTGTGTAAAGAAAGAAGGGAAGAGGGCCAAGTAGGGAAATGGAAGTTATGAGCCAAGAAAGGAAGGAAAATGCTGGTGTGATGGTACACACCGTAATCGCAGCACTCAGAGAAGGCTTGAGACGGGAGGATGGCAAGTTCAAGGCTGGGCTGGACCAGATAGGCTCTATCTCCAAAAACAAAAAGAAACAAGCAAAACAGCAAGCAAGCAAGCAAGCAAGCAAGCAAACAAGCAAGCAAGCAAGCAAGCAAGCAAGCAAGCAAGCAAGCAAGAAAGAAAGAAAGAAAGAAAGAAAGAAAGAAAGAGGAGGGAGAGAGAGCAACAAAAAGAGAGAAGAAAAGAGAGAGACAGAGAGGGGGAAGAAAAGCAGGGGAAGGAAGGAGAAAGAGAAGGAGAGAGAGAGAGAGATGAATGTATAAAAGATTTTTATGATTCCTTATGTGATATACAAGTTGGAGTTGGGCAAAGCTTTTAAAGGCAAAAGGAGAAGGATAATTAAAAATGTTAATGACACCCAAGTTTATATCTAGGTTGTATAAGGCCAGAGACAAGTTAATGCAGAATTAAATAAAACTGAAATGTTGTTTTAGAACAAACTCTAGCCTATGGGCCAAACCTAGTCCACTGCTAGCTTTTGTAAAGTTTTATTAAACATAGCCGTACCCACTTCTATACATGCAGCCTAGTTCTTTGTTTTGTTTTGTTTTGTTTTTTAAGATTTATGCATTTATTTGGTACAGGGTCTCACTGTGCAGCTTGGACTCCTAGTGATCCTTCTGTCTAAGCCTCCCCAGCACTGGGATTATAGGCACACACCACCATGCCTGGTTTTGGTGGCCGGCATGGCATGTGGTACCAGGGATTAAACCCAGGTCGTTGCACTTGCCAGGCAGGCTCTTAGGCCCCTGAGTTATCTCCCTGGCCCATGAAGTCTAGTTCTGTGGGCATATGTTCAGCGTAAAGGGCCAGAAGAAAGGTTTGCATGCATTTAATGGTGCTACAACTTCTCTGAGTTCCCAATACAATGCAGCTGGGCTGGTAGGACAGAAGCCCGGGGAGCAGCCTGACTTTTATCCCTTTGCCAGGAACTTCCAGGGTTTGTCCTTCCCATGCTTATCACTCAGTACTAGTTGAGTATTCTTCTGAAAGAACTGTGACCAGAGTATTTTATATGGCATTAACTCAGGGTTGGGGGGGACTAAAAATGAAACAAAGCAAAAACAAAGCACAGAAGAGGTAGGTATACGTTTTTACAACAATCAGTGTCCACTTTCCTCCACCACACTCCTGTGTCTGCCTGCATTTTGCATACCTTGTAGCCTGGTGGATGTGTTTGTACCTGTAAGAATCTTTTTATTTAGACGTCACAGCTTCTTCTTATTTTGACTGGTTCTTTCCATGGGAGGCGCAATGCTGGTGCACAGAGACGCCTGCTCTTTCTTCAGGAAACTTGCGAGTTCAAACATGTTTGCAGAGGGTGATTCATGGTGTTTCTTTCTGGATTGTCCAGTGGGTAATTGCTGTACAAAAACCAGAGAAACAGATGTAGACCCTGAACCTTGGCTATAAATTTTTGTTTTATGATTATGGGTTTCAAATGTGCTGTGTCACACTGACATATATACAGTTACTCTGAAACAAAATGGGTTTGCTCTCAAACTTTTGCATTTTATTTTGCTTTTTGTTTGACTGTTAGTTGGGGGGAGCTTTCATTAGGTTGTTGATTAAACACAAAGATGGGAGATAACACATATTAGAATATTACTTATTACCAAACGAAGAGGATATTTGGGGAAATTTCTTCCAACTATATGGCTAATGCTTAAAATGGGTATCAATAACTTAAACTATATTGTGAACAAATAAAACCAGTCCATTTTTTTAACTTTCTGGTTCATAACACATAGATATTCATAAGGAATGGTGGCTTATTTGTGTGTCTTCTCTTAATTTTATATAGCATGAAAAATTTAAAACAAGAATCATACTTTCAAGGACTGAAAGAGATTTACCGACAAAAGTGTGGCTAAATTGTGAGTCAGCTTCATGAATTAATACTTGAATTAAATAATGGCTCTAATCATTGCTATCAGCATAATTAATTCATGATGAGAAGTGATGAATTGACTAGCACGCACCTTTGCATTATAAGAAACCCATAATAGTCTATTCACAAGGATTTAAATAGTGATCATTTCAAGGTGCAAGTTCATTTTCCTACAGTTAAAGAACTTCTAGGTTATTATAAATTTTAAATCTTATGCAAAAAAGAAAATATCAAATCTTTCAAACACCACTTCCATGTACATAGCAGATTTTGTTATTGAGCAATAATACCACAAAGGGGGAGAATTTTGGGAGTCGATGAAGCTGATTCTCCAGCTTAAGAGATGACAAGGCACACAGTGTTGGGGATGTCTATGATCCATGCATCCCTACCTGCGGGAAAGGTGACAAGCAAGAAAATAAGATATGTGCACCCCCGCCAGTGGTGCCTCATTTCTCTTGTGTAAGTTACTCATGTTATATTTTAAATTTGGCCACTTCTGGTTGTATCAAGCAACAACTTTTCATTGGGCTGGTTAATAGGTATAAATGAGCCAGGTTTCCAAGGAACTCTGAAGACCTTGCATAAACATGTGGAGCTACAGGTCATACGGACCAGGTAGAGACAGGAAGATTATGGTGTTTTGTGCATCTTTACATCTACCTTAAGGGCAATGTGTCAACTCTTTTGTAAATTCTTCTGAACTCTTTTGCTTATAATGTATGTTTTTAGGCTGGGGAGATAGCTCAGCAGTCTAAGTACCTGCCTGGCAAGCTCAAGAACCCATGTTCAATCCCAGGTACAACATGCCATGTGAACCTAGGAACCCCAGGTATGGTAGTACAACCTATCTATAATCCCAGCACTGGGGAGGCCGAGTCAGGAGGATAGCTGTGAGTTTGAGACCAGTCTAGGTTACAAAGTGAGTTCAAGGCTAGCCTGAACTACATAGGAAGACCCTGTCTCAAAAAGAGGAAAAAGAAAGAAAGAAAGAGAGAAAGAGAAAAAAAGGAAGGAAAAGATGGGCTGGCCTTCCCTTCTAAGTCCCTGTCTGCTTAAGCTTATCTGCAAATATTATCTCTGTACTTCACGTTTTTTAAACTTGGCTAGAAAGCCTCCCTTACCTCTAGGTTGAATCACTATGAAGGCATTTCAAAAGATTATTTTTTGTCTAAAAGTTATTTTAATAAATAATCACAATTATCCCTGGTACCAAAATAAACAAATTTTTAAAATTAAAAATAATCAAAATTGGACAAGGAATGGTATGGACAAAATATGGCTTGTAGATATAAAATGCTGACTTGACTAGTTTTCAAAATGTGTTTAGTTATGTGATGTTCTATATGTGTGTGAAGAGAGGCCACCTACGTGTATTTGGGGCACATGGCTGTGGGAACAGCAAAGCACTTTTCACATTGGCTTGGGATCCTGGGGAGCTGGGTTCAAACTCTGGTCTGAACAGTCTGTTCTCCACAGATCTCAGTTGTTTTGATAATAGGAGGATGAGCCACAGCCAGCTCGGACTCCAGTAAATTTATTGAGGACTCCAAAGTATATTATTTCTGTGCTCTCAGTAGTCCCCTGAGATGGGAATTATTATGTGTCCATTTAACAGAGGAGAAAACTGAGGCCCAGAGAAATAAAATAGCCATCCCAGATCCCACGTTTCGTCTAAGGGGTAGACCTGGAATTAAAAATCTAAAATGTGTGTGTGTGTGTGTGTGTGTGTGTGTGTGTGTGTGACAGAGAGAGAGAATATGAGACTCAGAGAAAATACGTGCTGTGCATGTGTTGGGGGCTAAAGCTAACTAATAATCCCGCACTGCTGCCCGCGGAGGGTTCTTAAAAGTCGTTGAGTCTAAAACGTGAATGTTTCCCCCGCAAGTCAGCGCAGTCCTTTCTTTGGGCCACGGCTTGCCGGAGGGAGAAGGAGGGAAGGGAAGGGGGCACCGAAAGCACCGCCCTGGAAAGGGAAGTTTCCCGGCCACGGCTTCCCCGGGCGGCAGCCTCGCTCCGTTCTGCTGCTCCGATCTTCCCTGTGCTTTTTCGGGAGTGGAAAAACACCTAAGTTACAAGGAACCCCGCGGGGGCCAGAGAGGCGCTGGGAGGAATGTGAAGGGTGGGCCGGGGGCGCGGGGCGCGGGGCGCGGGGCGCGGGGCGCGGGGCGCGGGGCGCGGGGCGCGGGGCGCGGGGCGCGGGGCGCGGGGCGCGGGGCGCGGGGCGCGGGGCGCGGGGCGCGGGGCGCGGGGCGCGGGGCGCGGGGCGCGGGGCGCGAGCGGAGCGCAGCGGCGGGGCCGGCTCCTCCCCTGCGCGGCCGAAAAGCGCTTCGTGCATTGTTTTTAAGGTGAGGAGCGGGCGTGCTCGCCGCCCGCCCGTGCTCGCCGGCTGTCTGCTTTTGCAGGGCTGCTGGGAGTTTTTAAGCTCTGTGAGAATCCTGGGAGTTGGTGATGTCAGACTGGTTGGGTCATTTGAAGGTTAGCAGCCCGGGAAGGGTTCACCGAAAGTTCACTCGCATATATTAGGCAATTCAATCTTTCATTCTGTGTGACAGAAGTAGTAGGAAGTGAGCTGTTCGGAGGCAGGAGGGTCTATTCTTTGCCAAAGGGGGGACCAGAATTCCCCCACGAGAGCTGTCGGACGACTGGGATGCCGAGGACGCGAGCGACCCGGGCAGGGCTTGTCTGGGCACCGTCGGGGTAGGATCCGGAGCGCCTTCGCGAGGCTTTGCGCAGCCATTTCCTTGGAAGGAGAACTTGGGATCTTTCTGGGAACCCCCCGCCCCGGCTGGATTGGCCGAGCAAGCCTGGAAAATGGTAAATGATCATTTGGATCAATTACAGGCTTTTAGCTGGCTTGTCTGTCATAATTCATGATTCGGGGCTGGGAAAAAGACCAACAGCCTACGTGCCAAAAAAGGGGCAGAGTTTGATGGAGTTGGGTGGACTTTTCTATGCCATTTGCCTCCACACCTAGAGGATAAGCACTTTTGCAGACATTCGGTGCGAGGGAGATCATGTTTGACTGTATGGATGTTCTGTCAGTGAGTCCTGGGCAAATCCTGGATTTCTACACTGCGAGCCCGTCTTCCTGCATGCTCCAGGAGAAAGCTCTCAAAGCATGCTTCAGTGGATTGACCCAAAGCGAATGGCAGCACCGGCACACTGCTCAATGTAGGTTTATTTTTCCCTTCTTCTACCAAGAAAAAAAAAAAAAAAATGTCTCTTTTGCATGCAATAAAGACGTTGGAAATAAACTGCAATGGTAGCAAGACAAAGGATTTAATGATTTAATGCTGAAGGAAGGGTTGTGATATGCTGGTGTGCATATTGATTCCCTCTGCTAAAAATTGCCTGGTAGATGTTTTCTTCCCAAATAACTCCTCCTTCATCCCTGCTTCTCTCCTGAGCACTCTGATAGCTTCTTGAAAATAATTTTTAAAATATGCACAGAGGGAGGGGGACAGAGGGGGTGGCCACAGGACTTTGAAACATTCTTCAAGTAGGGCAGTTTAACCTATGGTACAGGTTTTACTAAGATATATGCAGAGGGGAATTTAACTTTGCTGTTCTTTGGATTAGCTGCTAGTTGTATATATCCCTCTCTTGTGTATTTCAACAGTCCAGAGTAATTAAAATATGACATCTTCCCTGCAAGGAATTTAGCCTACTTAAGGTAGCTACTGCTCCCTGAAGTTCATAAACCACCACCAGTCCAGGCTGCTGCCTCCAATGTTTTCCTTGCTAAGGAAAGCAATATTTCTTAGCATTGACCCTGCTGCCACCTTTCCGAGTCACTTTGTTGGTCTAAGAAGTTGCTGTTTTGCTAGAAAACTACTGGCAATGAACACCCCTTGGGCTGAGCCATCCATTATTTCCATATCTTGCAATTCAGCCGGGAACATTGGACACCAGTTAAATGGAAGGAAATATAAGTGAGGCAGCCCAGTTTTTTAAAAAAATATTGACAGTTTAGTTATCTGATGCTGAGGCTCTGCCGAGGCATGCATCTGGTCAACAGTAGCTTGGCTGCAGCCGTGAGAAATGACCAGGAGTCCCAGAAAAATCCCACCTTCGGGCGGCTGTAGGGGAAGCCTGCAGGATGCTTCGCTGACCTGACAGTGATTTAGATAAATGGCTGAGCTATCTATCAAAATGTTTTTAGTACTTTATTTGACAATTCATTGGAGCATTAGCCTGAAAATGACATTTTAAATCTTTGTTTTCAAAGAGGTCAAAGTTTAACTGGGAGAAATTGAGTTTTCCTAATAACATGGTGGCTTATCTAAAGAGAGAGAAGAAAAAGGAGAGAGGGGGACAATGACAGGATTTAAATTACCCCGCTGAAAGTTTTTCTTAAGAATAAAGACTTGCTTCTTGGGCCAGGAAATCAACAGGTTCGTAGCTGGAAAATCAATAACCATTTGATGCCAACAGCGTGGCTGTCTGAGTTAACATTTCAAGCAGCCATAGGAAAGGCAAAAAGAATATCGTTTTCAGAAGGTGTCTTAATCTTCAGCTGCTCCCTAAATGCCTTTTCTTTCTAGAGGAGAGCTCCGACAGTGTTACAAAATAATTCTCCAGGGCGCTAAAAGCTCTTGGGAACCCGCCCTCTCCATAGCAATTAAAACAATACTAGCAATTTAAACTGGAATCTCAGGGTCCTGGGGTACTCTGAGACATTTTCTTAGAGAAAGTTGTAATGAAACATTTTTTTTTTTTTAAACAGAAGGTGGGATACTCAAGATCTTCTTGGAAAGTTACTCAACTTAAAGAGAGCTTTTACTTGTAGAAATTCCCCCTTTTGTAATTAAGCCTGCAACATGCCTATTAAGTTGTAAGAGTAGAGGGAAAAGCTTTGTTTGTTCTTGAACAAGTTAAACAAGGGATTTGCTTTATCTGGGGAGAGGAGTGGTGAATGTGTCATTCGCCTAAGGCAAGCCGATAAGCTAGAAGTGTTGATAATAGCAAAGTTTAGCTAATCAAAGAAACTTGCATTAGACAAAGTAAATAAAGACATTTGACAAAGGGATTTCAGAAATTCCACTGTCTTATTTTTGTAAGGAGGGCAATTAGTGCTTATTGTGGCCAGTTTTACAAGGATTTAAATCCTACACCCCAACTTCAGCTTTAAATGAATAAAATTGTTAATGTTGTTTGTGCCCCGAGAGTGGCTTTATTCTCAGTGAGCCACTTTGTGACTAGCCCATTTAGTTGTTCAAGCCATTAAGGTTTTAAGTGTAAATAAAGCTGTTTTGGAAAAGATTCTGACAAATGCCTGGGACACAGTGGTGTCTTCAGAGTGGAATAGCTTAGTTAAGACTTTTGAAAGAAAAGCATTTTAGGAGTACGTTTGTTTAAGAATATAACCACAACCTTTTCCATTTTACTTAATGGCTGTTTTGACGCTAAGCAGAACTGTTTGTGCTCTTAACACAGAGGAAACAGTGGAGAAAGAGGGAAAAACAGTGCTAACTTCTAACCAAAGCTGTTTTCTGTGTCAAAATCCTGCATAGTTTTTTATGGTGTGTGTGTGTGTGTGTGTGTGTGTGTAGTAAATAGCCTAAAACCTTTGAATATTGAACACACCAGCAGCTCGCTTTGAAAGGTGTTGAAATATTTCTTTTATTTTCTATTTAATTTTAAAGAAAGAAAAATGATACGCAGAGCAGCTGCCAGTTGCAGTAGGGTGTGTGAATTGCTTGTTACAAACATTCGAAATCAGGATTAGGGGCTATTCAGGGAATGTGGTATAAATAATAGGAAGGAAACCCACCACTGAAAGACACCATTACCCCTTGAGTCACCAAGTTTCTATTCAGATACCTCGTGGATTATTTTGGTTTTAGGTTGCTCCAGATGTTTTCCACATTAATCGCTCTGTGGGCATCGGCTAAATCTTAATATTTTGCGATCTAAATATAGTTGCTTTTGATGAAATCGCAAAGATGACAACTTCTTGGCCCCTTTCCCTGTCTTCTCCTTACTTAACACATCAAAGGAAAATGGAAAAAAATATTATTATTATTATTATTTTGAAAATAAGATTAATGAGAATAATTTTTTAAAAAAGCAAACAGTAGCAATGTGGGATGACAGAACCAGCAAAGTCTCCTTCTCTGTGACCCAGCACCCGAATTTTAAGTATTAAACAGTATCTAAAGCCTCTCCTAGTGAGCTATAAATTGGGGTCAAAGTGGCAAAATCAAAGATACCCTCTAAAAGAGAGACTAAATAAAGACTGACAGCCACCATATGAATTGAATGGGGTTTTGAATAAATATTTCAGTGAAAAGGCCCAATTGTTTTTCTAAAGTAGGACATAATTTTCTGCTTTCTGAACCACATGACAGTGGTAACTAATACCATCAGAAAGAAGAGAAAAAAAGGCACTTCTGCTTCAATCTCTTGTGCAGGCCAAGGTCATTTTGAAAACAAATGGAAGATTAAAACAGTTTTCCTTCCCGGTAGAAAAAAGAAATATTAAAATATCCAATATTAAAAAGCAATAAAAATTATTAAAACATCCAGGTAAATCAGTACATTTGGCAGAAAGTACTGATATGCAACTAAGAGGAAAATAAACATGCATGAGTTTAAATTTTATCACTAGAAAAGGTCAGGTTTCAAAAAGCAAAACGGGGGTGGGGGGTGGGGGAGAGGCCTCTATGCTTAAACTTAAGCTATGAAATCGATTTGGAATCTCTAGTTAGAATTTGATTCACCAGCCAGAGCCTAAAGTCCTTCTATCAATATTGTTTTTCTTAATAATAACAATTTAAAAAAAGGCCCAAATGTCAATTTCTTTTTGGTTAGCTACCTCAATCAGAAGTTTCCTTCTCATTTCTGGAAGCCTTGTTGTGACAATAGTACTGTCAAGGACTTTTTTTTTCTTTTCTTTTCTTCTTTTCTTTTCAAAGGCATCAAATTAAAGTTTTCCCGGATATCAGAGGTTTGCAGTTTACCTTCTGTGTACGGTAAGCCCCAACATGGCTAAAAAAGAAAGGATCTATTTTCTTCATTACTTCATTACACACAAACATCATTAAACTCTTAGAAGGAAAATGCACCATAATTGGTAGATTATAAATTATACATAGGAATATATAATACCTTCAAAAATTTACAGAACAAGTGCTAAAAATTTTTCATCTGGAAGTTACTATCTGAGAGGAGGTAGAGATTGGGATGCGTAAAACCACGATATAAAATATAAATTGCCTAAGACTTTATTTAACATTAAATTCAGTGTTCATTTTAGAACCTCTTAAAAAGAATCTTCTATAGAGTTTGAGTTATGTGTAAGTGCCAATAAATTCATACCTAAATGACATTTTTATATTTTAAATGTCCTAATATAAATTCAGTTAACTATCAATTAAATAAATTATTTCAGAAATGGGAGTTTTTGATGATGAAGGCTAATCAAGAAAATCTTGGCTGAAATCCTTTCCAAAGATATTAATATAAAACCTTGCCTTTCAAATTATAGAGTGATTACAGCAATTGTATATCTCTGATTTTCTAAAACAACCCACTTTCAAATACACTGCCACCGTTCCCACATAAATCATTGAAATATTCCACTATTACTACATCCCTTGGGCTGCCCCTTGAACCCAGGAGTGACACAGAAAGTCTTTGTTTGGATTCTATAGTCAATATAACTAGAGCATTCCCGCTTAATTTTTCCATTATGCCTGAAAATCTCCTTGTGTTTCTGGGTCATTCTTATGAACATGAATTCTCTTTGTAGCAAACTGTAGCTCTCTAAATAGAAGCCGCACTCTTCAAACTGCATCGAACTGTGCTTTTCTTGCACCTGTGTGTGCCTGTGTGCGCGTTGGAAATTGGGGGAGGGGAGTGAATGGAACTGGATTGTTTTTAGCAAAACTGCCCAGTGCTTTACCAGATTCTTTAAGAGTCAGGGTTGGAGGTGGTAGAGGGAGGAGGGCAGAGTCAACTCAAGTTTCAGATTTATCCGTATCCTGTCTATAAGTGGCTTTGCCTAAGTACCCCTTGTTAAATAGGAGATGAGATAACCTGCCCTATCTGTAAGATCTAATAATACCATTTCATCAGTCAGTATGTTCTTACTACTCCTCTTTTAATTCCTCACTTCTCTTTTTTTTTTTTTTTTTTTTTGAGATAGGGTCTCACTATGTCTTGAGTTCACTATATAATCCAGACTGGCTTTAAACTCGTGGTAAATCTTCCTGCCTCAGCCTCCTCAACCCTGGAATTACAGGCATGCACCACCACTCGCAGCTGTTTTATCGTGAAGAAGTGTGATTCCCATGCTGGAGCTTTAAATGAGTGAAAAATACAGCTGCAAAAGTTCTCTGTCTAGGAAACGTAGCGGGTAAATCTTCAGGCTTTTTATTTGTCTTGGACTTTCTCAGCTTCTTAGCTGGAAATTCAGTCAGGCAATGGAACTGCTGACTGGCTTTTTCTCTGGTCTTGCAGGATGGGGAGCTGAAAGGGGGGACATTCAGTAAGATAAGACTCTTGGGCCCCTGCAAGGCAGGCAAGGGTAACAGGAACTGACGTCAGAGAGGTGACCCAGCTTGGTTGAGCATTTCCTTTAGTCAGTGCACAAGGGTTCCAGGAGTCCCCAGGCCCCCTGCAGGGGCTGATGAAGTGAACAGCCCAGGAGGGGGAGAAACAAGAGAGCAGTTTTTAACAGGGGGAGGTAGGTGATTGTGTCCCAGATTCTCAAGAGCAGATTTCTCCAAGCAAAGAAGATGAAGGTGGGGGTGATTGAATAAGAATGAATTCTCAGATTATAACTGTAACTGTATATTGTCATACAATAGGTATTTCTCCCAGCTGGTAACAGTTTCTCCTCGTTGTCTGGTGAGGCGGTCTATCCAGCAGTCACCAAATCTCATCCACCAAGCCTTGCCAGCTCTCCGCATAGAACAAAATGTGAGGGAATTCACATTGTCAGGGTTAATCCCCCGACTTCTATTTACTTTTGTAAGTACAAAGTTCCCGCACCCATCCACATCATATGACAACATTGCTAAAGCCCGTTTCATTTGCCACCTACCCTGAAATCACAGCAGTTTTTTTCTTTCTGTTTTCTTTTTCTCTTAAACCTAATTTTTTTCTGTCTTCAGTACTGTCTCTAATTTGAACTTTGAAAGAGGACAGCTAAATGAAATGATCCTATTTTTTTAAAAAATCACAGGTTCTCCCAGATCCAGCATTATCTGAAAGTGTTTTAAGTGTTATAACTGAACAAGGACCTATTCTTCTAATATGGCCCAGACTTAGTGAAATGTTTGCTTGTTGTCATTGCCCAATTACTCTTTTGCCGATTAAATTTTACCAAATCAGAAAAAAACCCAGCTGAATTCAGAATACTTCAAGTTGATACCAGATAAGATGAATGTATCAATTAAGTGAGGAAGAAAGATTTAGATTACAAGTATCCCAATTTTTCTTCAATTTCCAGAGCAAATGAAGACATCATATAATAAATCTCTCTTCTTAAAAATATTAAAACTTTCAGCAGCTGGGTACCTTTGTTATTTCATCAGAGTCCATAATTATGAAAAGGCTGATGGTCGGAAGGTGGTTTCTGCTTCAAAAGATTTTTTTAGAATCTGGTCTATTGGAAAGCTTGAGGGTATAATTAACTAAAATGGAAATGGAAGTAGCAAAATTTAGTTCCTGATGTTTTAATTTAGCTCACTACTACCATGTGTTATTGAAGAGAATTCTTAAAGGCAAACATAATTATTTCATTATGGCCTTCAGAATGCTTTCATTCACTTTAATGACAAGAAGCTGTATAAAAAGACATACATTTTAATTAGTCCTTCTTATATTTACATCAGATAAATAACAAATAATTGATGAAAAACAAGTCTTTGGAATGGATGATTTCACATAGCGCTCTGGTTACAGTTTAATGATGAAACATTTCCCTGTTGCTTTGCATTTTAATTATCCAGACGTTACAGTAGTGGTACTCTGGAGTTGTTGCCATTTTACTATGAAAGAGAGGGAGGGAGAGAGAGAGAGATTAGTATTAATGTCTACAAATGGAAAGCTGAAAAAGGTAGCTAGACACACATCTCTGAAGAAGAAATTACCAGTTCCATTCATTTTACTACATTTGTTAACACCGGTTTTGATCGCTCCTATCTCTTATGCTTCATCATTTTCGATTAAGACCGTCATGGGTTTCACATGCATCTTTAATGACCATATATCCTGAATACTTTCTCTCTCTCTAGCTGCCTGTTTTGAAGGCTCCTTGAAAGTGCCTTGCCAAATGTGTGCTGGAAGTTCAGAAAGCCTTTCTCTGTGTTATAGGCCTGCTTCCCGTTTGATTTTTATATGAAAGCCCATTTCACATGATTCATCCGTTTTGGTGTACAGAACACTAATTGTTATTATTGATTTTAAATTCCATGACCATTACAAGTAACCCAGATGACTGGCAGATAAAGGGTAATAATCCATGGAGTTCTGGAACTGTTTCATGTTTGTCTGGAGTACTTTATGTGATCAATATTAACTGCCCCATTGAAACTAACTGCTGTATCAAATAACAGTCAATCAAATGAATGTGCTTGGAGATTATTTATTGAAAGCTTTAATTGTTCACTGGGGCCCTCCTTATCAAAGGGAACAATAAGAGCTAGAGCTAGGATGAACAGGTTTGGATTTGCAAGGAAAGTTCGAGGATGCTGATGAATTGGTCATCTCTCTGCCACTCAGCAAGTCTCCAGAAACCCATCGGGTGTGTGACAGGCACAACTTAGAAACACTCTTCAAGAGGTTATCCTGCCTGGAAGGCTGTCTCCAGAGGAAGGTGTAATCGTATTCTCCCCTTGGACAAGAACTGCAAAGTTGTCACTCCCTGAGAGTTTGACTGCTTCTCCTTCCCACAACTTCACCCCTGCATTCCCCTCCCATGGATCTCTCCACCTCTGCCCACCACCACCACCACTGCCTGATAGAAAATTGCCTGACTTGACCACAGGATCAGTCTCTACGTAGACTTCATGAAATAGGAATAATTTTGGCTATATAGCAGCAGTTGTGGAAGGATTAGAAATTAGCATGTAAATTAAGATTCTTTTCTTGAAAATGGTCAATAAGTCCCTGGGCAGACTTTCTGCTCTGATTGTGGCATAACTTCTGTTGACTGTGTGCCTTTGCTCTTCTTGGCCAGTATTTTTTAATCATCCCTAAAGTGTGTATCACTTTTCCTTAGGGCCATAATTCCTCTCTCTGCAGCTCAAAACCCAGAGGGCAGTCCTGCCTGTTTGACATAGTTTGAGTAGCTCTGTGGTCCTTATTTGATGGCATCCTTTTACCACACCTCTGGATTTCATACAGATGATTGATATTTGCAAGTGGGCATTGTCACCTATCATATCACCACGATCCACTGAACAAAGACACTGTTGGTGGCACAGTACATTTTTATTGCTCACAGATGAGTTAGACCTTGCAGTGGCTCTTGAGTATCTGCCATGTACCAGGCTCCTTGATATGCTCTGTGGGGACACAAAGGTGAATCACATACTGTCCCTCTTAGCTCACAATGCAGTGGGAGAAGCTAATGCACACAAATCATTGTGAAACACCCCTTTATAAAACAGACATCACTTCAGGACTTTGAACCTTCGATCGATGGTAGAAACAACAAGAAACCACTGAGAACCACAGCTGGTGCATTTGTCACAGTGGAGGAGGTGTGAAGTTTTGCCATATATAGGTCCTCTAGGTGATCTTAAATGTACTTAACGAAGAGTAGCTTTACACCTATCGTGTAGCATCATGTGCCTTGTAACCCCAGCACTCTGGGAGGCTGAGGCAAGAAGGTGATGAGTTTGAGCCCAGCCTGAGCAATTTAGCAATAACAAGACCGTGTCACAAAGTTTTAAGGGGCTGGGATGGTGTAGAGATGTATCTCAGTGTAGAGGCCCTCTGTTCAGTCCCCAGTACCACAAAAATAAGTAAGTTTGTCATGAGCAACTTGCTTCTTGAGAACTTAGCCACTGGTGATGCATGCTTGTAATCTGAGGCCTGAATGATATAATACAGGATAATCTCAGCAAGTTCAAGGCCAGCCTGAGCTACACAGCAAAACTCTGGCCCAAAAACAACAAAACAAAATAACTAAAAAAGCAAAAACAAAACAATCTCATCCTCTCCTATAGATGTTTCTTGAGTGTTAAGTAATTATGTTCCTTTGGGATCGGGTTTGATTAGATTTTTAAAAACCTCTTATTCTTTGCGATTGATTCTGCAAATTTATTGCTGTGTAACAAACCAGCCCCAAATTTAGCAGCCTCATAATTTATTATCTCATTATTCTTTGCATTGACTGGGCTCAGCTGGGCAGATCTTCCACACCACATGCTGTCAGCCGGGCTTGCAGAAGCCACGGCTACATGGGCCGGAAGTCCAAGAAGCCTCCCTGACACAGTTGGCATTGACATCCGCTGCCAGCGCAGAGCTCAGCTGAGGCTGTCCCCAGGAGTGTCAGCGTGTGGCCCGGCTTCTCACAGCTCCACAGCCTTGTTCCCAGAGAGCATGCCCAAGAGGGAGCCTTCTGAGGAGGAGGGGGAGGAGAAGGAGGAGCAGCAGGAGCAGGAGGAGGAAGGACCGGAAGCTCCCAGTTGTCTTCCAGACCCAGCCCTGGCACGGGTGCTCCTCCACTGTATTCTGCTGGTTAATCAGTCACAGGACGAGACCAGATTCAATAAATCTGCCTCTCAGTGGGGAGTGCCCAGGAGGATCCAGTGATCTTTAGCCTACCCTAGCAATCTGTGTACCCATAAGAAGGAAAATATGTTCTGAAAGAGGATACACTGTAGGGGCTTTTTGTCAGTTTAGTTTGGGGCTGGTTAAATATTGAACCAAATTCTATTCCAGTGACTGTGTGTACACTGTCAGTTAATCCCCACAATCCTAGGCGGAAGATATTATTCTCTTCACTTTATTGAAGACATTGCGCTTAGGGAGGGTGAGAAGCATCATAGAAATAGGAAGCTGTCCTGATGGGTTTCCATCCCTGGTCGATCTATTCCTCAACTTCCACACGGGATGGTTTACTTTGGATTTTTCACCTCAGCCATCTGATGGTCATCTCTGTCAGCCGAGTTAAAAATGTTGAAGCAAATTTTATGGCACAATAATGTGAAAGAAAGGACCATGGAATGTTTCGGTTTGGGGAGAAGGTAGACTCCAGAACTGTTAGTCACAGGATTTCCTCTGATGACACTGCTTTCTCTAATAGGAGCTACTGCCTTTTAAATTGCAGGGGAAACGTTACCCAAAGTGTGAGGTGAGCTGACACTTCTGCCCTTCTGATTTCACATTGTGTTTGTTGCTGGACTCTGCTGGCCTGCTGAGTACTGTGGCCTGCAGGGCTGGGAGCTGTCACAAAGCTGTTAGCTAGGAGACAAGAGATGGGAAATGTGGCTTTTCATGTTATTTTACTTTAGTTAAACACAGATATGAGTGATATATGCAAGGTGGTGTCTTTTAAAGTCCTACCGCTGTATCTTCTATTACAAAAAAAAAAATTGAGGAAAACTTTCTGATAGTGAAATTTAATGAATATTTAGGTATTCATTACCCATTTTAAGTATCTGTCATGTTTAGAAGATCTCAAAGCTAAATTAATCAATACTCTTCAGTGAAACTTCCATCAATCACAACGTTCGTTATTGATTTTCAAATAATGTTCTAATTCAGTAACTTCAACTCTGTTTCAAGCCTATGGTTGATATTTTGGATTTTATATACTCTATTCTGTTTTGTTGGAAATATAATTGCTGTGCTTTTATAGATGGATGAGTTGAAGTGTCTACTGGAAGTTGTGTAGTGAATTCTGGGCGAGAGCCGATGTAGCTCTCTAACATGCTAATGTGGGTAGGGAGGCAACAGCATGGACAGGGCATGGCGTATAGCCCAGCTGGGCAGCTGCCCTTCACCCACGCCCTCTGCTATGGGGCCTTGGGCTCTATGTTGCCTCACTTCCTGCATCTGTAAGTTGGACCCATGATGCTTACTATCCAGATTTAATAGCAATGCTTAAATCAAAGACTTAAATAAGACAGTATAATTTCTATATTTTCCCTAATATTTTATTATTAAAAAATACAGAAAATTGATTGAATTTACAGTGAACCACCGGTTATTCAACACCATATCTGCCATTACAGTTACTAACTTTGGGTTTGTGTGTGTGTGTGTGTGTGTGTGTGTGTGTGTGTTCCTACTCATTCCTCCCTTTGTATTTGTGTTTTGCTTTGTTATTTTTATCTTATTGACTAGGTGTCCTCCCTGTACTGGAGAGTCTTTCAGGTCAGGTAGTATTTACATGCTTAGCTCTTTCCCCGGTGCTACTGTCATTCCTGGTCCATGGAGATGTTCAATACACAATCCTTTGGAAATAGTCACTATCCACGTTCTCCATGAATACTTTGTTCAATGATAGAAATGCTCCATAATTTTTCATTGTCCAATAGAGCAGCCTCTAGCCACGGGTGCCTGTGGAGTACGTGAAATGTGGCTCGTGCATCTAAGAAAGTGAGTTTTTAATTTTATTTAATTTCAATTAATTTTACTGTTTTATTTCATTTTAATTAATTTAATTATTTTGGTTCATTTTAATTAATGTAATCACTGGCCATAGGTGGCTCATGATTATGCTATTGGACAGCACAGTTCTATATACTCCAGCTATTACTATTTGTTCATTCTGTTTATTTCCTTTTTCCCTTTTGGCTGTCCTCTCCCCCTCTACTGCTATTAGCAAGCTCTCATTATCTCTTTATGTAGTTGGTAAATAGACTGCAGGAGAATGTAAACAGAATACTGGAGGGTAGTGATTTCAGTCATTGTTTAACTCTTATTCCTTCTGAGTAGAACTATTTTCCCTGGGGTCCGCTTGGCAAATAATTCATATTTATGTTGTTAACATTTATTTTGCAGAACTAAACTAAAATTTGCACAGGATCTCAGTGGACTGGACTCAGGTTATGTTTTTTGTAGCAGTCCTATCATGGCAACATAAAATATCTATTCTGGGCTTCACATCTACTTGGCTTTCAAATAAACACAAGGTCTGTAATGTATCTGCAAGCTACTTTCAAATAGACATAGCCATCTCAACCAATTTCAAAGTGGCAGGGAGGAGTATCTGGGCTCTGTGAAGGCCTCCATTTACCTTTCAGAAAGTTTCATGCCCGGCATTGGCTTCCTCTCATTCGTATCTATGTGCTTTGCTTCGTATCCCAGTGCCTGGCACACAGTGGGTTTTCATAAAACTTCCTGACTATAGTCTGGTGGAAATGAACTTGAAATTCAGAACATCGCAAGTGGTTTCTGTCTTATGTTTAGGTATATATATTTTGTTTACGCAAAATACCAGAAGTAATCTGGAGGAGGTTGTCAGCACCTTGGGAGGATCAAGTGATTCTTACATGATAGCCCTCGTGACTGTACTCCCTGGGACATGACCTCCCGAAAGCAAGAGTGTTTTCTTGGGCTTTGGCACCCACTGTGGTGTCCCAAGAATAGATTTAGTGAAGGGACGTCCTGTCTACCAAGGCAGTGCCATCTCCTTCCCACCTTCCATCTATCTCTGTAAATGATATGAAGAAAATAAAATAAACCTACCACAACAAAAGGAACTTTTCTGTGGTGGTACTGAGGATTTGAACCAGGGCCATTCACATCCTAAGTGCAAAATCTACCAATGAACTACTTGCCCAGCAGCCTTTAATTTTGTTTAGGTTGAAAGTCTCATACGTTGCCCATGCTGGCCTCAAACTTAGGAACCCCAGTCTTTATAACAGCCAAGGTTACTGGCATGTGCTACTGTGTGTAGAGTCAAAAGAACCTCTTGAAACAAGGTTTGCTTCCTTCCCTCTCAGTGGTGCAAGGTTGTGATTTTTATTTTAATTTTGGGGGTACTGTGACCCGAACTCAGGGCCTCATCTTGCCAGATGGGTGCTGTGTTCCTGAGCTACATCCCCAGCCCCCAGACCGTGATTTTTATTAAAACAAAGCAATCACTGTGACATAGTTAATATTTATCGAGTGCTTACTTTATATCAGGTACTTAAAAAAGCTGTATCAACTAACTTGTCCAGCAGTCTGCAGAAAAAAGCATTGTTATTCATCCCATTTTATGGATGACAGTTCCTAGGTGCTGAGGATACCTACCTCAAACTTCCTGCGTAAGAGGCAGGAAGCTGAAAGTCACCCCCTCAGCCTGGTGTAAGGCAGGGTCCTTCTCTGTGCCAACTTGATCAAATACATTCCTGTTTTCTCTGTGGGGGAATTGGAGGCAGGGCACACTGAAAGCTTCAGAACCCACAGAATAATTAAAGGGTTCCCAAGTGAAAGCTGAAAACAATACATTTTTAACAAAATGGGCAGTTACTCTAATTGCTGTGCCCCTACTGTTCAATTCCTTTTTATGTCCTAATTCATTAAATTATGTGCACACACGGGCTTATTATTTACAGATGTATCACTTTTAACTGGCTCATATGAAACAGATGTTTCATGAAAGGTAACAGAGAGCAAAACCCTCCGTTAGTGGGTATCAAGTGAGTATTATGGCCCATTACGTGCAGGTCTCTTGCTATTATTCTGAATTGCAATGTCCAGTGTATGGAGTTGAATTCAGTTTGTCCCCTGGAGGAACAAATAAAAATAAAACAGTCTTGCAAGAGAACATTTGCATCTCAAAATAAGACTGTGTGCAGGTGGTCAGCAGGTGGCATTCATATGTGGACTGAGATGGGCGTGGAAAGGCTTATAAGCAATTTGAGAAAAAAAACAGGCCCACTGCATTATGAGAGGTGTGGCTTATGCAGGAGACTATGTTCAGGGACTAGCACGGCCATAGTATTCTAAGTTTTAACATAACGGTCCAGCTAGCTGTGGGAACACAGCCCATCTCTTTTTCAAAGTGGAGTACACATAGCCTAATAAAATTAGACACGACCACGTTGCTACATTGCCATATCCGGGGCAGCATATGTCAATGGGAAATTATGTTAAAACTTAGAATACTAGGATGCAATAAGAATCGCCTTCCAAGTCCACAGTGAGATTTTCTGTTCATGAATTACTCAGCAAACAAAAAAATCAGAGCAAGAAAATGGCTGAAATTATACCATGCTGCACATTGAAAGCTGGAAACGGTCACAACTGAAACACAAAATGGGACATGAAATATTAAGTGACACATCAGGTTTATTGCATATATGACCATGAGAGTGCATTTTATTTTGTCTTCTGGAGCTCTAAAGAGTCCGTGTAATGGATTAAAGGTATTAAAACTCCCATATTGTGCCTGGGTCTAGGCCAGGAAACAGGCATGATAAATAATCCCAACAGAAAGAAAATGTACAAAGGAATTTTAAAACGTATTTATGGTAGATGCATTGACCTCCCTAACTAATAAAAATGTATACATGAGGTTAGTTTTGAAGAAAATATGTAGCCCCTTACAACAGACTGTAGTGTTAGTATCTTTAAAATATCACCTACATTTCTATGACATATGACTGCCATATTCTGTCTTTACCCTGGAAGGAAAAGTATACATTTTATAGTACAGTACCGTGTGCTGTTACTGTAAGAAGCAATGGCTTTATTTTCTTTTCTCTTAAAGCACAAGTCAGTAAATTGAGCCAAATCTGGTCTGTAGTCTGGTTTTATATGTAAAGTTTTGTTGGAATGCCCTACGCTTACACGGTTACATCCCAGCTGTGGCTGCTGTCCCTTATGATGGCAAAGTTGAGTAAGGGACATGGATCAACTCATAAAACCTGAAATCTTTGCTCTTGGGTCCCCTGTTACAAATAGTGCTGACCTTGCCTTAGAACATGAAAAGTGCAAAGGACTGCAAGAAACAGAGATGCTGGCTTTGGTCTTCGTTTCCAGTTATCTTGGAAGTGGACTGAGGAGACAAGCCCAGATGAAGCTCTTTGTTCACTGTGTGACCTTGGCCAAGTCGTTCAGTTCCCCTAAGTGTCATTGTCCTCAAGGAGAAAGGCAGGTGAAACAGCTGGTCAAGGGAGCAGTTCCTGCCCTGTCATACTTGTCACAAGGGAGCCTGTGGGGAGCTGTGAGGGAAAGCATACCTAGGTCACCTGCCCCATGGGACATGGGTCATCGGCAGATTTGCTGAGTTACCTGGAACTGTTTACCTGGTGGCTTGTGTAAGAGTTCCTAGGCAGACTTTATTACTTTTGCTCACTGTTGAGATTAAAATGTATTGTGGGAGATGGCTCAGTAGAATAAGTGCTTGCCTGGTAAGCACAAGGGCCTGAGTTCAATCCCCAGTTCTGCAAAAAAAAAAAAAAATAATAATAATAATAATGATAAATAATGTATTGAAGGGCCAGCCAAATAGCTCAGTGGATTAAAGCACCTGCAAGAAGGTGCAGGGGCCAGGGGTTCCATCCCTGGGCTTGCCATGCTGGTCCCGCCCTCAGGGAGCACTGAGAATGCAATTGAGACTGGGCATGGTGGTGGACGCCTGTAATTCTACCTCTTGGAAGGCTGTAAACAGGCAGATCACTACGAGTCCGATCTAGTAGTGAGACCCTGAGCACCCTGTAGACCCTTCCCTAAAATATAAAATAAAAAATAAAAAGAAACCAATAAAATGTATTGAGTTTCTGCTATGAGGCTGGCCATTTCTCACGTCCGGGTATTGAAAGGAGGGGTGGCCAGAGCGCTTGTGCGCTCCCTAGCAGGGCAGCCTGGCCACCCGTGGCTCCGGCCGCTCCTCGGCCGACTTCACCGGCTGGTGTTTTTCAGCCAGCTGTTTGCACGGGCAGGGAGCAACGTCTTGCAACTGCTGCGACTCAGCATTTATTCCAGGTCGGAGCCCAGCAGCTGCGTGGCACTGTCCGATCGTCAGTGCCCTGCTGCCCTCCTGCCCCGACTGCTGGGTCCCAAGGCTTGGGAGTTGGGCTTAGCGCTTCTTAGAAAGGAGAGGTCCTGCACTAAGGGCACACGGGAGAAGCTGTCTCTGGGTGTCTGGCAGGCAGCAGGGAGCCCATGGCCACGCTTCGTGTGGGCTCCTGTGGGCCTGGGGAGGCAGGAAGGGACGGGGGGGGGGCCAAAGGAAGGGGAGGCTGGCTTGGCTTGCCTTTCCCACTTGAACTATGGTGTGGCTTTTCAGCACATCAGAAAGGGAAACAGTGTTGGGAGGGAAACTGGAAGTGAGGTTTAGCCAACTGAGAGAAGGCTAGGGCACTGGAAAGACAGGCAGCACTGAGACTTTTGAGGCAGCCTGGTACCACTGTGAAAGACGGCAGCCGTGGAGCGCTGCTGGGTGGGAGGTGTTTTGCCTGGTGTTTTACATGATGTTCATGTTTAACTGTTATGCCAGTCCTCTGAGAGACATGCTGTTATTTCATACAAGCAGAAACCAAGCTCAGAGATGTTGAGTATTTTACCCTGAACCCCACAGTAGGAACATAGCAGCTAGGATTTCAGTCCAAGAAGGCTGGTTCCAGGATTCCTATTTCCAGCCACATTGCCTCCTGCCAGTTGTCTATACAGATGGACGAACTCCAGGAGTAGCTGAAGAAGACTTCAGTCTTGAGAGTAGCTCACAGATCATGGGTGAAAATTTATTTGAGTTATTTTTTCAAGTTTTCCTCAACAGTTTCGTTTTAAAGAAATAAAACTAAAGGACTTTGAAACTTTTTCCTATCAAGCAGTCACTCTAGAAAGAACAAAAGAAGTCATTGTTAGGAAAGACAGAAAAAAATCAACTGCCAATGGACAGCACGCTGTCAATAGCATGGGATTTGCTTTTCTATCATCTGAACAACTCCATAGAAACTTGAGAATCTTTTTAAATGAAATGTCAGCTGGTGCATCCTTTTGAACTTATCTACTATGCTGAGGTCCAGCAAAAACAGTGTTCATATGAGTCAGCTAGAGATCCTCACTGTTTTTCTATTTCTAGTCTGCCCTTCTACCCACTCCATTTCTCTTGGGAAGAAAATAATTCAGCTCTTATTCGGGCATTTTCTTTTTCTTTTGTTTTCTCCTCTCTACCCCCACCCCCGCGTATTTATTTGTATGTGTGGTATGGTGGATTGAACCAGGGCCTTCACACTGAGCTGCATCTCCAGTCCTTTTTAAAACTTTTTTTTTTTTAATTCCTTTATTTATTACAGTGTCTCACTACACATCACGGATTCTTTTTTCGCGGGGGTGGGGGGTGAGCTCAGCCAGCCCTGCGGGGAGGGGCTGGCATGGCATGTGGTGCTGGGGCTCGAACCGCGGTCCCTGAGAGGCGCTCTAGACCGCTGAGCTATCCTGCCAGCCCCTTTTTAAAACTTTTTAAAGGATAGGATTGCCTTTACTTTTCTTTTTTTTTTAATTAATTTTATTGAGAAGTAAATAGCAATGAGAGAGTTTTGAAACAAATAGGACAGTTTCAATAATTAATATATTTCATATTGTTGTCTTTGTCATAGTTATTCATAGAACAAGATGCAGACATGATATCCTGTCGGTACAAATCTTTCTTCTCATTGAATTAAGAGAAAGTAGCTATATATCTATCCTAACTCTTGAAACAGAATCTTGCTATGTCACTGAGGGTCCCAGCTAGGACTTGAACTTGCAGTCCTTCTGCATTAGCCTCTCAGAGCACTGAGATTTGCAGGTGTGTGCCCAGCTTCTAATGTTGGCAATTACAGAAGAGCACCATTTTAAACTTCTGGATATAGATTTTCTGCTTGTGCTGACTGAATTTAGCTTAGGCTGTGCATGTGGCCCGGAGGTAAGAGAGGGTCCTCTGGTCCCCGGAGAGCTGGCACTGGCAGTTGAGCAGGCTCACTTGGCCTGCTGACTGCTCCTGACAGCACTGAGTCCCACACCCTTGGAGCAGTGCCGAAGGCCTTTGGAACCTAAGTCTGAGCCACTGCCATGTCCCTGCTGGGTGGCCGGCTTCTTGGCAGGAAGATGCAGGGAGAGGTGAGTGGGTGTGTTGTGTGCGCCTTAAAATTCCCTTGTTTGTTTCTAGGGACTTTCCTACTTTTTATTGCCCTGACTAGAAAGAAAAAGGGCAATATTTCTGGCCCCTTAGCGTCTTTCTTTAAGCCTCTCAATTTCCTTCTAGTCCTTATGTTGGTGTAATTATGTGTCTGTCCTTCTGACTTGGACATGTTCTGTTTGCTCTGAAGCTTGCTGCTCGGAATAGCCGCTTGTGAAAGTTTTGGGCAATTGTGAGAGGGATGGCGTTGTCCTCTCTCCACCCTGGAAGCCAAGAACATTTAAGTTCAGCTCCAAGCTCATCACTTTCTGATGGCACAGCCTCCAGTAAGTTGCCTTGTCACCCTGCGGCTCTGGTTTCTCACCTGTGAAAAGGAAATGCATGCTCAAGACTAGCTGTCTCATAGGGTCACCATGGGAATCAAAGGGTTGAATGCACGTAAAACGCTAAGGGCAGAAGGGTCGTTAACCAGCCCCAAATAGGCGTTTCAGCATTACTTACCAATGTTGCTGTAATGTTATTATTTCATTAGATTTTGTAGACATTTCTATTATTTTCTATGGTGATAATATTTGTCACATTCTTAAGATATGGACTTATCAACTCTGATACTGAAGTAGTTTTTTTTTGTTTGTTTTGAATGTTTTAGAGCTTTTTTTGTTTGTTTGTTTTTCTGGTAGTTTACAAACTTTAAAACCTGCTGTGTCATAGTGTGCTCGCCATGCAGTATTCAGGTTAGGAGCCCGAGGATCAAAGTAATGTAACTGTTCCTAAGGGGCAGCCCGAGACCTGCAACTCTGCCTTCTGTGCCTCCAGGGCTGTGCAGGTTCCACGACCCCAGAGTGGCTGTAGGAGATGATTTCTTTTCTGATGTTCCCTATCCCTTGTCCCAGTCTCCCTCCATCAGGAAGACTGGTATCCTTACCCTAGATTAAGATGTTTCAAGTTTAGCTCTGTTTGTAGTTTGGCACAGGTAACATGGGGAGGGACTTCCCGGTTTATCATGAGCTGTTATGTGCTATCCCTAACCTCGACCGGTTAGATGACAGTAGCAGCTTTCACTTGTGGCAGCCAAAAATGTCTCCAGGTAGTGCAAAGTAAGTGACTTCGAGGGACGGAGTTGATGCCCGGCTAAGAAACCCTACCCAACATGAGGGAATATGGAAAAGAAATATTGGGGGCAGGGGTGGAGAAGAGAGGGGAAGGGATGGTTAGTTATCATTTATTAAGCACTTAATGTATGCCAGGTAAGCTGAAATCATTGTCTCCTTCTTGCTAACAGCTTTAGTATTATCTGAATAATCAGGAAACACGAGGGCTCAAGGAAGTAAAGAAAACTATATGGTCATTAAACTCAGAAAAGAGGAACACAGCCACCTTCTCCTGGCAGCAAATCCTGTGAACTTCCCCTCACCTCCACGTGAAGTTTCACCCAAGCTCATGCTGTTTTCTTTCCTTGCAGGAAAGAAACCAAAATAATCAACCTACTGTGTGAGGATTGAATTAGTTCCACAGTTACTGTAGCCTGCTGATGTGGTGTATACTGATGCAAAACTAAACATAAAAGCCTCTTTCCTGCAAGTTTATCAAGCAAGTCAGAGGCTTATTTTTTTTTTTTAACTTATATTTTTGTTTTTGAGAGAGAGGGGTTTGGATAAATTCTGATGAAGTCATTTATATTCAAATTTCATTAGAACTCAGAGATAGGTCAAGGTATGTGATAAAGCATGATTTTATTGTTCCTTTCCTTAAATATTCTAAAATGGAGTAATCACTCCATTACTTTTTTAAAAATACTGGTAATAACCTAGTTTTAAAATGTTTACAGTATTTTAGCAAAGAATATGTGTCTGAAGTGGTACAGGTGATAATGCACTTATTTTATTTTATTTTTTAGTGGAACTGGGGATTGAACTCAGACCCTTGCACCTGCCAAGGAAGTGCTTATTCCACTGAGCCATCTCCCTGGCCCTAATGCCCTTATTTTAATCCACTTCACAAATGCAGGGAATTTGAACAGATAGAAGGATATCATTTATTAATTCCATATTACTTTTGGAAACATAGAAATTCTGATTGGAAGTGGGTTATGGGGGACCTGGGGAGATAGCTCAATGGCTTAAATGCCTTCCTGGCAAGTACAAGGTCCCAAGTTTGATCTCTGGTACCACAGAAGTGGATTGTGGAACTGAATCATTTTTTATTGAGCTAAACTCTTCAGGGGGACCTTAAATTCCAGTGCTATTAGCTTCATCTACACGTGACTCCTGAGACCTGTTCCCACATTTGTTCCCTTAATGCAGTTCTGACACCTCACAGTTCACATCATTAATAAGCAGTTGGACATGTTGTCCTGTTCAGTGATTTTAAGGGAGAACTGACTTAAGCCCTATTGTAAGCTATGTTAGTATGTTCTAGAAAACACTCACATGAAGTATCACAATCCCGTGATGTAATTGTCAGGTGTTCTCCTTGAAGCAAGAATGAAGATTATGAAAATTAAATGCAGGTGATGAATGTGACAGCTTTTCTCATGGTAAAAGCCAGTCTCTGTGGCTGGCCCTGAGCCCAGGCCCATGTGTAGCCATAGCCAGCGACCAGCGATTCCCGCCTGAGCTCCGCCCCCTTTCTGAAGTCAGACCTGTCGAGTCAGATTTAACCATTACCTTGAATCAAAGCAGCAGTTGGAAAACTCGTAGCTGTAGATTAATAAGAGAATCATACAGTTCTCCAACTTAAGCAAATTGT
This sequence comes from Ctenomys sociabilis, assembly GCA_004027165.1. Lineage (NCBI taxonomy): Eukaryota > Metazoa > Chordata > Mammalia > Rodentia > Ctenomyidae > Ctenomys > Ctenomys sociabilis. The sequence continues at coordinate 93,859 of PVKA01001328.1, read as the reverse complement.
CCCATGTGGACCAAAGCTGTGACCTTTCTGGCAAAACAAAACAAAACACGAACGGAGCCAGGCTTCATGGCACACCCGTAGTCCTAGACCTCTGGGAGGCCCAACATGGAGTAATTCTACGACTCGGTGAGACCTTGTGTCAAAATAAAAAATTCTGGCGTGTAGAGGGCCCTGGATTTGACCTTTACTAATGAAGGGACAGAGGGGTAGAAAATTAAATTTTGCAAAGCTGGCTGTATTAGTGAAATAACAGTAAAATGAGTTTGGGTGCCAGTTGTGTTTTCAAGTTCCTTCTTCCCAAGGGAGGAGTTGCTGTTCCCCCTCCTCCCCTTGGTTTGGAGGAGCAGCACTTAGCTGAACCCGGGAGGCATAGTAAGTGCTCAGTAAATAGTAGTTGCTCTTAGTTCAGGCTCTTCCTGCGCAACTTTGAACACACTGCCAAGTCACAGCCACTGCCAAGATTCCCTGGGAGAGAAGGACGCTTCTGGTTTATGGCGAGCATAAACACACACGGCCTGAAGATGTTAATGTATTAAGCACTTCGCAAGGTGGAGTACACATTCAGTAGGGACCTGAGCAAAGGGAGGAGGCAGGAATTCCCAGGCCAAACTGACTCGGCAACATGTGTGGGATTCGGGGGTGGTTAGGACGATGCAAAAGCATCTTCGTGCTACACTGTCTCAAGCAGGAATTTGTGTATGAGAATTACCAGGGGATTCTGTTCAAACGCCTGTTCCGAGTTGGCTTTTCTGGAGTGTGGATGGGATCCTGCATGTTAACAATTTCCCAGAAGATGCTGACTCTCTTGGTCCAAGACCACACTTTGAAAAGCAAAGCTGTCTTTAAAAGACTCCAGAATCAAAGTCCTCCCCAGCCCCTCCTGCATCCCCTGCCTGTGCTCAGCACCTGTTACATGTGTGGTCAGAGTAGCAGGGATCCTCCTAACGCAGCTCCAGCCCTCGGCCAGGGATCTCGGTGACCCGGGCAAACACACACTTCTTCAGGGTCATGGGCAGGTTACTGAGCCAAGACTGCCAGGAGCCCGCAGTGATGTTTTCCTTCTCTCCCGCTGGCTCTCTCCCTTCCTTGCCTGCCCCAAGCCCAGGACTAATCCTAGAGGTGCTTAAGGATAACAAAGCCAGCCACGGAGGCAGGGCGGTTACGCACAAGGCAAAGCTGATTTCAGAACGCGTTCACGGGTTTCCAAAGCTCACGTGCGTGGAGAGGAACCTCTTCCCCTGAAAGGTGATTAAAAGCAGAACCCCTTACAAAGAGGTGACATAAAAATTAAGTGAGCTACCCTTTGCTCCCACCCCCACCCCCTCGAACATTTGGAGGCATGTCAATGACATTTTTAATAAAAAGTCTACGCGCACACTCACACACGCATGCGCGTACACAAGTAGCGGTGGAGAATCTGGTTGTAATTACTTGTACTTTAGTTGAACTTTGGCGCTTCCTTTGACTTTCTCCCTAATGTCTATGAGCTGTGGGCTTTGCGATCCTGCAGCGAGTCCACCGAAAAAAAGGGGGGAGCGGGGAAGCTCCAGCTCTGCTCTCTTAGGTGCCAACAAAAATGAAGCCCGACTGAACGGTTTCGACCAAACCCCACACTTTGCCATTCTCCTTCAGTTTAGCTAAATTTAACTCCCGCCCACCGGGACCCCAGAGCTCCGGGCTCAGAATTCCTCTGAGGCCATGCAGGAAATGCCTTTTGCTTTAGAACTCCTTTTTCTTTTAAGGCTCAGCTGCCCGGAGAGTGCATTAAAATACTGTCTTAATCATGGAAGGTTGTAGTAAAAAGGCAGGCTTTCTTAAAGCACCCTGCCTGCCTCTAATCAGGCCCAACATAAAAAATCCTACATTCTGTCAACATGGGTTAGCCGGCCGTAAATTAGCTCTTAGAAGAAAAAAAAAAAAAAATAGTATACTCAACTCTCTTAAATATCTAATCTACTACTAAATCTAACCTTTAGAAAAATCCCAAGCATCTAAGGAATTGTGAAGGGAGCTATTGTTGGAAAAGTCTCTGCATTGAATTGCCACTCAGGTGTGTTATAACAACAAAGACATTTATATGTGTTTTCTCAGGTGAGCTGTGTTCATAGGTGCCAAGGCCTCTTAAGGGTAACCTGAATTTGGTGAGCTTTTTCTTTTCTTTGGCAAGGAAACCTGAGTTGTGGCAGAGTTTACCAAGGTTGCATCCCCAGGAAGGCTGGTGTTCTGTGTTTCTAAGGTCCTAATCTGTGCAGATTTGATTGGGTTTTGTTTTTGTTTTGTCTGCAAACAACCTCTGCGTGTGAAGTCCTTTTACAGCAGTGCTTTTCAAGCTTTGGTCTGTGGAGGGTGTCGTTCCGAACTGCCTGCTGCCGTTCTACAATACTGAAGAAATGGAGAGCAAGTGCTTGGAAACTTTGACAGCAATCTGATAATTCTGTCTGTTAAATCTAATCTAGAAAACAAAGTTGAGGCTTGAGCTGTGGGCATCTTTGATTTCACCTCTTTCTGTTTTTCTAGAGTTTCATTTTTGAATTTGATGAATCTGGGAAAGGCAGTGAGGAGAACGTATAAAATGACTTCTCACCATGATAGTCTGAAAATCACTAATGTAAAGCTACCTCTAGCTCTCTTAGTAAGAAGTCTGAAGGGCCAGGGAGATGGCTCAGTAGAAAAAGCGCTTGCCTGGCAAGTGCCAGGGCTTGAGTTCAATCCCTTGTTCTGACCAAAAAAAAAAAAAAAAAAAAATGTCTGAGGCTCATTGTGTCGCACTTTTTGGAAGCATTGATTTAAGAGGGCACAATTCCCATGACTAATTTTACAAGAAAGGTGATTCTAGCTGTTTTCCTCGGTGGCAATCATCTGAAAGTTGTGGGAGTGGAGAGGTTTAGAACATGGGCTAGAAGCTTGTGCCAGCGCCGTTTGGTTCCTTCCAGGCTTCCTCTGGGCTCCGTCTGCGAGGCCTGAGTCACAGAGGAGCCCTCTCAGCTCCTGACCATGCTGCTGACGCTGCATGGCAGGGACTCGCAGAGCCACGCAGCCAGCTCAGCAGAGGAACAGAAGCCCCTTTGCCCTGGCTGTTCCCTGACAAAGCAGGACAGCCCATCTGGTAGCAGTTTAGATGCCGAGCTGGAGGCTGCTGCCTGTTAGGGTCAGCCACTAAACAGAACTCGCTAAGTCAATAAGTAAGCAACGAAATGCATCTAAAAAAAAAAAAAAAAAAAAAAAAGTAGGCCCGAATTATTCCTTAAAGATTGCTTCCCCAAACTGAATCTCATCAGGATGACTGGGGTACAGTTGTTTTATTGAATGACACAAGCCTCGTTTTCCCCCTGGGAAGTCTAAAAACTGCTTTTTTGGCCTGCCTGAGATTGCTGAATGAGCTAATACAGAACGCATTGTTTGCTGGGCCGGCAGAGTTTGCTAGCAAAAAATTTTATCATTCCGTAGACTGATTGTGCTTGCCTGGAACAGGGAACAAAATGTTTGAGGCTTCTCAAGGACATTTGATGAATCTATCTCTAATTTAAAGAGACTAATAGATTATTGATTTAGAAAGATGACAGCGAACAGATCAATGGCCAAGCACTGGTATCTACCTTAAATAACAAAAATGCTCGGTGAAAGGGAGGCCATAGGGTGTCCCCTCCACCACCTTGTTTCCCACCCCCACTTTTTATTGAGGTAGGAGGGGATAGCAGGAAAGAGGCACTCTAATAAACTTGACTGAAATAAGCTTTTGCAATATTACCTAAGGGGAAAGAGATTGTGTGGAAGTACAGATCTTTGATCTTAATGCTATGGCCTGGTTGTAATTCTAGAACTTGTCTTGGCATGGTTGCCTATGTGGCCTGCCATGGTGATTTGACTGCACTGTTGAACTCTCTTTCTCTCTCTCTCCCCCTTTATTTTTTTGGCTTCAACATTGTAAATCTCAACCTTGTAAAGATCTGTCTACTACAAGTGGTAGGGTGATAACCAAAGTATACAAGGCCAAATATTTAATTCTTTACCATCATTGGGAAAATTATTCTTCAAATCACTATTTCTTGTCCTGTGTATTTTTTGTTTGTTTGTTTCTGTGTATGCTACATTCTCTTACAGCATTGTGAGATTTAAATTACAAAAGACAACAGGAAGAATCAAATAATTCTTTTTTTTTTTTGGCAGAACCTGGGATTGAACTCAGACCCTTGCACTTGCCAAGGAAGTGCTTATTCTACTGTGCCATCTCCCCGGCCCCTCAAATCATTCTTCAGAGCATAGCCCTAACACTTTCTCTTTAAGCCTTGATTTCTCCTGACCTGAAGGCCTGTTCTTCCCTCTGTCCTTGTGTCAGTGGTTGGCAAGCTGCTTCAGTTTGGCTTGACCTGTGAATATTTTTTAGCAGAGTTCCTAACTCTCAGTCTCAGACATTGTGGCAAAAAAGATCTGTGGCACAACTTGAGCGGTAGGCCTTAAAATGTTCTGCAGATGGTTCTGTTGTACAGCACATTTGGAAACTGCCATATAATGGTCTTATTATTGGTTTATTCTCCACTCGACCAAACTTGTCAAGAATAAGAGAAAATATCATTCATTTTCCATAAGAATTTCCATAGGATAAGCCCTGGCATATTGTAGTCACTTGGTGCAATCAATGAACGAGCAGTCTAATTTAACAGTCTGACGTGGACTGGCTTAAAGAAGTCCATAGCTCTACTGGTGAACTCACCACAGGATCTGTCTATCTCTGTCTGTCTGTCTGTCTGTCTTGTCTGTCTGTCTGTCTGTCTGTCTGTCTCTCTGCACAACAGGTTGGCCTTGAATTCCCTATGTATCCCAGACTGGCCTTCAATCTTTGTGATCCTCCTGCTTCAGCCTCTGCTTACAATAGAATATTTTTATTCATGACACCTGCCTTCTGGATTCATTCATTACAAATGACCCTTATCCATGCGGGGGGGGGAACAAACTGACCAGCTTTTGGAAAATATTCTGGGATTTTTGACATCCCATAGGCTTCTGCCTTTTTGTTTGTTTTACTCCAAACTTCTTGAGTATTAAAATGCCTACAATTCTGTTTCCTCTCTTTGGGAAAATGAAATGCTGGATGTTTTTCAGCGCCTATATTTGAAGTGGCATATTTATGGAAATTACCACCCACTTTTGAAATTCAGGGCATAGCTCTGACAGCTGAATCAAGGCCTAACAGAATTCTATTTACTACTTCCCTAGACAAGCCAGATTAGCTGTTCTATACAAGCAAACAGAACATTAAAATACTCCTCTTCACACGCACATGTGTGTGCGTGTGGGCACGCACACACACACAGACACACCCCCATACCCCTGCTCTCTGTGAAGGATGTAATACAGGGCTGAGCATAGTGGTGACAGCGTAGCACAGTCAGAGCTTTTGACCTACACAAATCAAACCAATTCACAAGAGCTGAGAGGCATGTAGGGCAGAGAGGAGTGCGAGTTGCCAGCCTTTCTAGAAGCCTGTTTATCAACATGAACTGAAAACTAATAAACTATCTTAGAAATGACATTGCTTTTCAACTCCTAATTCTACTTCTTAGTATCTATCCTAAGGCAATAGTTGGGGACATGTTAGGGTTGGCTGCCCAAATGTTCATTAGAATGTTTTGCAAGAAGAATACTTACTTTATTTTATTTTTGGTACCAGGGATCCAATTCATGGCCTTTGGCTTGCCAAGCAGGGTCTTCTACTGCTGAGCTATTCCCCAGCCTTCAGGAAGAATACTTACTGATATGGACATAAATCCATGACATTGTTAACTGAACAGCATCCTGAACTCAGTATGATTCCACCTTAGTAAATAAACAACAACTAGAAAAAAAAAAATCCAGCAGGTTGTATCTGGATATGACCCATGTGCCTTTCTCTGAATGAAAGGATTACGGGTGATTCTGTGATTTGCTCAGTGTGAGGCATGCTTTTTGACTTCTCATCTCCCTTGTCTGGTTGGTAAGCCTCCATACTGTCAGGAGCCAAACCTCGCATAGGACACTTGGCAGGATGATATCTGCAGTCAAGGCTTCTGCTTGCTGCAAGAAATATGCACTCCAGGTTGATGTCTTTATCATGAAACCTTGGATCTCACCAGCAAAGATCATCACAGATTTATCTACTAGGACCCACTAATGAATTCAGTCCAAGATTCTCCTGAATTATGAAAATACTATAATTACAGTTGATTCTGTTCCAAAGGATGAATTAATTACTTTTTAAAGAAAGCAAATGAGTATAAGAGAGCTATTTGATTTCTAATTTTGCCACTTAACTACTTAGAGGGGCACTTAGTGCTTGAAATAAGGGAGGAAAAGGGAAAAAGCTAATAAATCATTTCAGCAAATATTTACTAGTCAGCTGCTGTATCAGGACTTCTTCTAGGACTGGAAGACACAAATGGTACGGGTAGGTCTTGTAGCCTTGTGAAATCCACAGAGTGTGGCGGTGATATAAATATAAAACAACTCATATGAAGATCAACTTTCCCGGACAAGTCAGTGCCCTCTGAGTTCCTTTTTCTCTTGAAGGTAAATTGGTGATTAAAAAGCATCACCCTCACTGTGCTGTGCTAAACTTCAAATTAGAGAGATGCGTGAGATTGCTTTGTAAGCCATGCTGTGCCGTGTGGATGTCAGTATTGTCACCGCTGTGTCTATGATGATAATTATTTTTATGGACATAACCCAGCTAATGTTCCTGCTGAATTTAGAGCAGAGACATATGAATTTACTGATTTAAAAAAAAAAAGGAACTAAAATACACTTTCTCCCCCGTCCCGTATCTGTTGCAGCGATTGAAACGCAGAGCACCAGCTCTGAGGAGCTTGTCCCAAGCCCCCCGTCCCCACTGCCTCCCCCACGTGTGTACAAGCCCTGCTTCGTCTGCCAGGATAAATCATCAGGATACCACTATGGGGTCAGCGCCTGTGAAGGGTGTAAGGTGAGTACCTGCCTCAACAGCTCCTGGTCCAGGGGCTCCCATGGGGTTGTCTAGCCAGCAGCCTAACTGGCAGCTTTGACCTCTACTGTGTCACCACCAGCCAGTGTGGTGTGCGTGGTTGTTGCTTCCTTGTGTCATTTAACTTTAGTTCTAAATTTTTTGGTACTGGAGATCGAGCATAGGACCTTGTGCTTGCAAGGTGGGCACTTAAGCCACTGAGCCATCTCCCCAGCTCATCATTTTATTTAAAATTCAGAGGTACGTACAAGGTATGAATGGAGACTGACAATTCCGGAACCCTTAAAATATCCCCAGATCACAGTTCTTTTTAGATAATGAGGACCTTTGGAAGGAGCCCTGAAAAACACCCTCCTGTTTCTCTTTAGAACATGCCATCTGGTGTCTCTGTAGTTTTATGTTATTTTTAAATATGACTGACAGTCCACTGGATCAACTAACAGACAATCTATGGTTCAAATTGGGATTTATCTCCTGGCTGCTTATTTGGCCTGGTGGCCTTTGAATTACAGTTTGATTTTCAGCCTCTAGGGACTTGCTACTGCATGTGTGTCATAAATTCAGGGAACTTGGCTTTAAAGTTTTTGCCTGCCGAGTATGGGAGGGCAAAGATGTGCCAGAGGGAATATGGTTGTTTTGAAGTAAGCTATGTAATTGTTATCGAGTCAATGGGCACAACTGAGTGAGAGAGCTTCTTGTGTTTTTTAAGAGAGAGACAGACAGACAGACAGACAGATAAACACAGACAGAGACAGCGAGAGACAGAGACAGAGAGACAGAGAACAAAGCATGATTTGTAGGCAAATTCAACTCATCCATTAAAAATTTCCCAGAGGAGCCTGTCATGGTGATACATGCCGGTAATCCAAGCACTTGGGAGTCTGAGGCAGGTGGATTGCTGTGAATTCAAGGCCAGCCTGGGCTACATAGTGAGTTCAGGGCCATCCTTAAGTATACAGTGAGATCCTGTCTCACAAAAATTAAAATCCAAAACATAAAAATCTCAGAGGCACTATGGCTCTTTGGAGCTAGCCTTTCCCTAGATACATAACTTCTTTTAAATTCTCTCTGGATTTTTTCAGCTCTGCTGTTGTTACATGAGAATCGGTTTATAATTTTGAATGGGTTGCAATATCGCACAGGTGCTCCATGACATGTTTGTGTTTGACTCATCAGAACTTGCACGTCCCATGTGTGTGGAATGGGCATTGTTTTGATGGCCTATGACAGCAATCCTTTATTTAATGTTGGATTCCCTGGGACTTCAGTTTTGACCAGGCTAGTCCATGCAGTTCATTGGGTCCTGCCTGTGCTCTACCATGTATCTCTGGTCTACTGTGTGCTAGCCAAACAACCCAGCTTAGAGGAGCTGACAGTTGCCTGGAGAACCTCTGCTCTCCTCTGCAATTTCTGGCCCAAGTTGTTCACAGGCACAAGATTCCAGAAGAGAGAAGAGCAGCACATAATGTTTCCAGAGGCCTGCACTCGGAAGCATCCCACTTTATTTCTCTGTCTCTCTCAAAAGTTTCTATTAGTGCATACTTGTGATATCTAATGATTGTATTCCTCATGGGGATTTGGTACATTTATGTAGCACGTCTCAATTCTTTTTTCATCCAATTGTTTTCCCCTTCTACCATCCCTTGGTGCACCTTTCCTTTTGCAAAAGATCTATTTCCTTACTTCCTAGTATCTACTTCTAACTTGCTCTTCATTTATATTTTGGGGTTCCTAAGTATGAGAAACCATGTAATATTTAAGCCTGTGTGTCTGATTTATTTCGGTTAATATTGTAGTCTCGAGGTGCATCCATTTTCTTACAAATGCTGCAAGTCCTATCTTTTTTTTTTGTGGTAGGGCAGTCCTCCATCATGTAAATATCACAGGTGTAAATACCCGTTCTTCTACAAATGAACAGTTAGGTTGATCCTGAGATTTAACTCTTGTGAATTGTGTAGCCATAAACATGGGTATGCACGTACCTATTGCTGTAATAGGTTTTTAACACTTTTAGGAAAATAATAAGAAGGGAAATTGCAGGGTTGAATGGAATTTATAGTTTCAGTTTCTTGTGGAATCTCCATACTGATTTCCATAATGATTTCACTAGTTTGCATTCCTGCCAACAATGTAAAAGGGCTACTTTTTTCCCATCATCTTTCCATCATTCGTTATTATTTGATTTCTTGATGACAACTATTCTTCCTGGAGTAAGATGGAATCTCAGTGTTTTATTATTATTTTTTTTTCTAATTACTGGTGATGTGGAACATGTCTATTTATTTCAGTCACAATTGGGTCTTCTATTTTTTTTGGGGGGTGGTCTGTTCTTTTGGAGTTCTTTGTATATTCCTAGATGTTAGTCCCCTGTCTGACAAGTAGCTGGCAATTTGTTCTTCCCATTCTATGGGTTGTTTCTTAATTTTATTGGTTGTTCCTTTGCAGTGCAGGCATTTTTTTTTCATTTAATGTTTTTCTTGTGCATTTTGGTTTCTGTTCAGAAGGCCGTTACCTATGCCTGTGTCTTCAGAAGCTGTATCTATTGCATCTTTAGCAGATTGTTTCTATTTTAACTTTTAGATATTTGATTCATTTTGATTTTAGTTTAGTGTGTGGTGAGGTATATGTACGTAGATGCAGTCTTCTGCATGTAGCTAGCCAGTTTTCTCTACATCGTTTGTTAAAGCCAGGCTTCCCTCTCTCAGGTGTGTTTTCGGTCCACTGAATGTACCTGGGCTTGTATCTGAATCTTTTATTGTTTCATTGATCCCTGTGTCTGTTTTTATGCCAGTAACATGCTGTTTTTATTGCTATAGCTTTACAGTACAATTTGAAATCCAGGATTATGATACTTTCTGCTTTGTTCTTTTTGGCCAGAGTTGGTTTTGATATTCTGAGTCTCTTCTGCTTTGATATGAATTTTAAATTGTTTTCTCTAGTTCAGTAAGGAATGCTGTTGACATTTTTCTCGGGACTTCACTAATCACGAAATGTCTTTCCATTTTCTAATATCCTCTTTGATCTCCTTTTTCAGAGTAATGTAGTTTTCTTGTAGAGGTCTTTCACTTCCTTGGTTAGGTGGATTTTTTCTTTTTAATTTTTATGTATTTGGTTGTCACAGGGTCTCACTATGCAGCTCAGACTTGTGGTGATCCTCCTGCTTTCAGCCTCCCCAGCACTGGGATTACAGGCATGCACCACTACCCGTCCACACCACCACTCTGGCCAGTTCCACACACCCTAGGGCGGGGCTGGCACAGCATGTGGTACTGGGGATCAAACCACAGTCCCTGTACTTGTTTAAGCTTGCCTGAGCAGGTGCTTTAGTCCACTGAGTTATCTTGCTGTCCCCCCGGCTAGGTTCATTTCTAAGTATTTATTATTTTTGGTGCTATTCACTTGCACTTCTGCTACCTTTTATTAGCCAAAGTAAGTCTTATGGTTAGACTAAAAAGAAACACTTTTAGGGAAGAGCTTATATTATCTAGAGAAGCAATTTAGGGGAAGGACAATACTGGTCATTTTTGCATTGTATCTCCCGCTGTGCACATGTCTTATAACTCAAGTGGAAAGGGGACACTTCCTTTGTTAGCCACTCCGTCATGCAATGGATGCTTATTGATGTAGGTGTAAAGTAAGGCTAGTTTGGATGAATTTGTTGAAGATAAGAACATTGCTCTTCTTCTGGGGCGTGAGAGTGATTTTAAAGTAATTCCCTTTCCTCCAGTAGCTTCTAACATGGTAACTGGGAAAGCTATATGGGCAATCAGTTGGTACTGGCTAAAAAGTAAAATATTCATGGATCTAATTATTTTATTATCGACAACTATTAGCTGAATCTACTTAAATTGTCCTGAAATTTGGGAAGGCTTCACTGGACTACTGGTCCATTTTGTCTATTTTTGGTGTAACATGTACATAAATCATTGTCTGATGTTCACTGGAGAGCTTATTGCAAAGGTACCTTTTTATTTCTAAAAATTTTCAAATGATCACATGTGCAAAAACCCGGATGAGGTGCATTGCAGCTCTGCTCCACAGGGCAGATGTCTTTGGGAGAGAAATTATCTAGCACCCTTTTCTAGTGGCAGATTCTGGGACCTGGATATTAAGTTATTTCACTGTCTGTACAGCACAAACTGTTCTAACCCTCTCCCTGTCAGCTCATTCTCTGACCTCTTGTTTTCGTTCGGGATTCTGACTCTCTTTAGGAAAAACCCCAACAAAAACAAGACTCATCCCAGCACAAACTTTGATAAGCTTGGTTAAAAGTGTTCAGAGCCATAAGATGGTGTGTCTTTTCAACAGAATGATAGCCCAGCTAGGTCAGATGAGTTCTCCAGCCAGATGTTGAATTTGATCATCAGTGTGTTGTGGGTGGGCCTCTGGACACAGGGGTTGCTTTTTCTCCTGGTAGTGGACAAAAACTTGGCCCACATATTGACTTGCTGAGAAAAACAGAGAAAAATCTCATAGAACTATAAACCGTGGAGAGGAAAAGGTATAATATGAAAGGCAATACTGCTTTTAAAAATGTCATTTAATTTTTTTTAATTATCAGTAAAATGAAGATTTTAATGCATATGAAATAGAAAATCTCTATTGTTATGCAGTTAGAATATTTCTAAATTGTTTTACAAGGAACACATTAACCTATAGCCTTTAAGTATATTGCTAGGGATAAACTAGTTGAATTGGACAACTGACCAGTTGACCAAATGGTCAGTGGCTTTGTTCATTTTTGTAAGCCTTTTGATGCAAGTAGCCAAAATCATTTTGAGAAACTATGCATCAGTTTACACTTTGTTAATCCATAAAAAGTTGATACTAGCAGGGGCCTGGGGAAATAGCTCAGTAGAACAAGCGATTGCCTGGCATGCGCAGGGTCCTGAGTTCAATCCCCAGTACCACAAAAAAAGAACAACAGAAAGTTGATACCAGAAATTACAGTCTCTCTTTTGTGGTAGTAAGGTAATGGACTGAAAAGAAACTTTTTAGGAATTCTGCTTGTATTTAATTTGATGCTTACAATGCACCACATGTGTGATATCATTTTATTTACTTATTTAGTTTTGGTTGTAAGGATTGAACTGGGGACCTTGTGCTTTCCAGGCAGGTGTTTATATATGCCTGGCCCCTGTGATATCATTTTGTGGTAACAGTAAATCCATAATGGTGCCTGGCTGCCTACAAATGCTAGATCAACCTTTACCTGGAGATCCAGTCAGAACCCTGGGCTGACAGCCTCTGCCCCAAAGTAGGACTCAGAACCTAGAGTATAACTTTAAGAAGTAATGTCTACAGCAGCTTCTGCCTGTCATTACCAGGGTTGACTCACTGAACATTATTTGGGAAAGGGAACTTCCAACTTCCAGGGGACTAGATGGCAGTCTGAGCCACTGCAACAGACGTAAGATGATGGCCAGAATCTAATGACTGGATTGCAGTTCACCTCTGGCGATGGTCAGTGGCTGCAGTATTGACACAACATCACCAGGGCAACGTAACCACTGGACACACCCTTGGGATGTCCCGAATAGGGGATTTCCAGGTCATTGATGGCTGCTCCCTGCTGGGCACAGAGAGTACATAAAGGGAATGTGTGGCATGGTTAGCTGAGATGGTTTTGTAAGATAAAATCATAAAGTAATATTGAATGTAAAAGCATAAGAGGGGGGCCAGGGAGGTAGCTCAGAGGCACAAGCACCTACCTGACCAGCACAAGGACTTGAGGTCAATCCTTGGCTCTGCATGCTGTGGAAGCTCAGCCCCAGGTCCCCAGGCATGCCATGACCCATCATGCGGCCCTGGAACTAGGCATGGTGGCGCATACTTGTAATCTCAGCATTGGGGAGGTTCAGACAAGAGGATCTCTGAGAGTGCCAGACCAGCCAAGAGCTACAAAAGTGAGCACAAAGCCAACCTGAACTGCATAGCGAGACCCTGTCTAAAAATAAAGTAAAATAAAATAAAATCATAAGATGATATAAAATAATATATAAGAAACTTTCTTTTCTCTCATAGCCAAAATTTATGCACAGTTTTTGGCCTTAATCATAGTACATATAACTTCTTTCTTTCTTTCTTTCTTTCTTTCTTTCTTTCTTTCTTTCTTTCTTTCTTTCTTTTCTTTTTTTCTTTCTCCTGGGTGTGGTGGCACATGCTTGTAATCCCATCACTGGGGAGGCTGAGACAGGATAATCACTAGGAGTCTGAGCTATATAGTGGTACCCTGTACCAAATGAATGAATAAAAGATTAGAAAAAAAAAGCATACAGTGTTTATAGTAAGAACACCAGGAATTCAATCCTGCCTAGTCCACTTCCTAGCTAGATGAATTTATCCAAATTCATCCAGCATTTTACATTTTTTCTCTTTCTCTTCTCATCTGACAAAATAGAGATAATGTCATGCACATCATAGTATTGTGAGAATAAGCTGAGTCAGTATGTAAAAATCATTCTGTATAGAATCATAGCCGATGCTGATGGTACTCATGCTTAGTCATTGTTTGTACTGTCACTAACTTATAATAATGAGTTTTGTATGCAATGAAGTAACATCATTTCTAATCTTAGTGCTTATCTCATAATGTTCCTTTAGCATTTCTCATTCCTTAATTCCAAAAAAAAAAAAAATCCTCTTTCCTTCAAGACTCAGTTTCAGAACCAGCCTGAGCCTTCCCAGATTATACCGAGCAGAGTTAGCAAATCATTTCTGCAGTCATCTGGTAAATTATTTTAGGTTGTGAAGGTCATATGCCTTCTTCTATAAAAACTCTACTGTGCCATTGTGGCATGAAAGGAGCTGTGGATAATATGTTTTAAAAATGAGTATGGCTATGATGCACAAAACTTCATTTATAAAAATAAACACTTGGCCAGTTTTGGGCCTCAGGCCATAGTTTCTTGACCCCCGCCACAGTGCATGGTCATGTGTCCCTTCTCACAGTTTCTAAGAACACTTCAAAGCTAGCAGGCTAGGTGGTTTTCTGAAGACTGTAGACTATGATAGCTTCACTCCCCTCCCACACACATATACATGTATTGCAATGAGTTGATGTCCCTATGTCAGGGATCTAAGACTTGAAAGCTTCAAGCCTACCCTCCTTAGCTAACCATTCCATCTCCCCTCATTTATGCTCCATTTCTACTTCTTCATCATCCAAAATAAGAGAACTTAGTAATCTTGTTGTGACAGTTACTTCTAGAAACACCTGGCGTCCTACTTTTTTTTTCCCTCCCCTGGCATCCTGCTTTGACAAAGTGTTTAGAAAGCACACTTTAAGCTGCTATGTCAGCTTTGCCTGACTAACACATACCCTGAATGTAACAGTGGCCATGCATTACTCATTGCAGCGCTAGACAGGTCTTCTCATTTTCACAGGCTGGGCTTGGATCAGGTAGGATCAAAAGGCCTTCCTCATATGACTGGTTCCTTGAAGTGTTGCTGAATCTTGTGCCCAAGCTGTTGCTCACCACCAGCCTTGCCTGGGCTTGTTTATGTAATGTGAGGCTTGTCACCATCAGAAAGAGGGCAACCACTAACTTGCTAGTGATTTCCAACTTCTGCTTGCAGCACCTTGGCTAATGACCTATTGACCAATAATGTTGCAACTGAGCCTAGATTCAGTAGGTGGAGAAATAGACTGCCTGTCTTACTTACTGAGGGAGAAGTGGTAAACCACCTTGCAGATAGGTGAGCCTACCAGAGATGGCATGGGCTTAGAGACTGCGTTCTGTTGTACTCTAGCTTCACAGGCAAGTTGTTGTTTTTTTTTTAACAGCTGTGTTTGTCATTCAGTTATTCTTAAGGTTCTTTGAGCACCCACCAGGTTATGTGGCCTCTGCCTGATGCTAGTTATTGCAGCAAAGAAAATAAAATGCCTCACAGAATTTTCTGTTTCATACAACTGAGGGATGACAATATAGACTTGGGAGAAAACAAACACAGAGTGGTCTGTTAAACTGAAGGGTACTTAATTTGGTAAGAGTCAAGTAAGATCTTATGGCCAAGGAGGAAGTAGCTATGTAATAGCAGAAGGAAGCATTATAGGATAGGAACCAAGCATTTAGGACCTTGGGCTACTCCTACCTCTTTTCACTATAACCATTGCCTTTTGGGGGCGGGCTTAACAAATCTATTAAGTGAATGCAAACTCCCAAGTGGGGTCCCAGTCCCATGACAAATACGAATGCATACAGAGCACCCAGTAGTTACACTGATTTCTAGTTAGGAGTGGCCTGTGTGGATTTTCAGTTCTCTGTTGTCCAAGCCAGTGCATACAGTAGGGGGAAGAAGAAAACTGTGCATGTTAAATACTTCTGTAACCCAGGTAGTGGGCACTGGCTAGCCAAAGCCCATGGAATTCCAGCAGCAGTTCTGTATGGTAGGTTTTCTGTCCCACATTTTATAAAAGAAGAAGCTGAGGTTCAGAAAGGGTAAGGAACTTGGTCAAGGGCACACAACTAGAGCTGGTATTAAAATCCTATACCTATTATAAAACACCCAAGTGCTTTAGCTGTGCTAAAACAGAAGGTTGGAAGCCATAGTGTGTTGCCATTAGGACAGGATTTCATGAGACATGAAATTAAAGGACAAACTAGGTAGGTTATATTAAACTACTCTATCCTGTTGATCATTTCATAAAAGAAATATTTTTCCAATAAAAGAAAGAGCTTACAAGACACTTTTCCTAGAAAAGGTAGGTAGTTAGTGGGTAGGATTCACATCGAGGCCAACTCTTTTTCAAATGAGGCTTCGTTCCATTTTCTAAGCCAGATTTTGAGAGCCACAATCCAGCTCACACTGCAGAAGCCCCAGGCAGGCCCTCAGCAGCCACAACAGGACATCTTCTGCTTGCTGAAGGTCACATTGGAAACTTCTATTTAAAGCACCCTTGAAGGACTGAGACTCCACTAACCCCCTTAGTCCCCCAGGCTAATTCTGTCCATTTTCTCATCTGTCTTTGTTTTCCTGCCTCTGAAGAGAGCGCTGCCCTCCTCTCCATGGTAGTAGTGTCCAGCTTTGGGTTGGGTTTTTCTGGCAGACAGCAAGTAGGATGTTCAGTCACAAAAAGTTTTGCAATCTGGAGGATGAATGTTGGCACTTAATTTTAGAACTTCTCTTAAATACCATAAAAGTGCTTAGGGATTTTGTTTGACCTAGGCCATTTGATACTATATTTTTAATTGACATGGTCATAAGCCTAAACACTATGTTCTATTTGAGAATAGTTTTCACTTCCTCATCCTGCTACTTGCTTCTGTTTAGGGGCTTGTTATAATATCACACTCCAAGAATATAACTTTGGAGCCAGGGAGATTGCTCAGTGGTTTAAATGCCTGCCTGGCAAGCTCCAGGACCCAGGTTTGATCCCTGGGACCACATGTGTGCTGTGCTAGCCCTGGAATACCAGGTGCAGATGCCACCCCAGAACCAGGTGTGGTGATGTGTGCCTGTAATCCCAGTGCTGGGGAGGCTGAGACAGGAGGAGCAGTATGAGTCTGAGCTGCATAGTGAGATCCAGTGAGATCCTGTACCAAATTAATCAGTCAATCAATCAATCAAACAAACATTTAAAAATATGTAACTTTATTAAGGACAATAACCAAAACAAGACAATGTCTGTGGATCTTGATTGTAAAGCCTGCCCTTATCTTATTCTTGGAGTGTGATATATAATATCACACTCCAAGAATATAACTTTGGAGTTATATTCTTGGATTGGCCATTGTAGTCAGTCATGCTAATCAGGTCTTACTGAAGTTCCCACCAGTGGAGAATTGACTTAGTCCCTCATTTATCAGATGCCTATTAAGTATCTTCTGTGAGGCAGGCTCTGATAGGCAGAAATTTCAAATTTTGGGGTACTTTGTTCCCAGGGTTATGTCTCAGTACCTAGAAAGTACACAGAATGGTGCCTGTCAAGTAGCAGATTCATAGTAAACATTTGCTGATGGAATGAATGGAACAACAAATGAATGATTGGGCAAGAGACACTCAGAGCATGGCAAGGGTTAACGGGCCCCAGGGAGGACTTTGGAGAGCTCTGATGTTCAAGGAAGGCTTTGTAGGAAAGATAAATTATTTTTATTGCATAAGCATTTTCTAGATGGGAAAGGGACAAGAAAGTATTTGAGGCAAAAATTGAAGGTGGGGCTGGAAGGCGAAAGAAACAGCCAATGAAAAATTAGTCCATTCTGTCAACATGAAATACATAACCCTGTATATCCCAGCAGGAAGAGGCACTAAAGACATTCAAAGGACTCACTGGCATCTCCTCAGAGAAGTCTTTTTCTGGAACTCCAGGGCAGAGCCTTTCTTTATTTTTCTGTTATTGTTTGCCATATTTTGTGTGTGTCAACTTTCCCTTCTCTAGTACAAAATACATGGCAAACACAATTTAGAAGAGAAAAGGTCTACTTTGACTCAGATTTTACTGGGTTCAGTCCTGACTGGCTAGTTCCCAGGCAGACACAAGTCAGTTGAGGAACCTGGTGGAAGAAAATTGCTCAGCTCATGGTGAATGAGAATAGGGAGCAAGAAGAATGGGGGGAAGGGAGAGCAAGAGGAAGAGAAAGAGAGAGAGAGAGAGAGAGAGAGAGAGAGAGAGAGAGAGAGAGAGAGAGAGAGAGAAAGAGAAGGAGGGGAGAGGG
>PVKA01001328.1:41707-76128 GCA_004027165.1 Ctenomys sociabilis | reverse complement strand
AGAGGGAAAGAGAGAGACAGACAGAGAGAGATGGGGAGCGAGAGAGAGAGAGAGAGAGACTCTCCCAAAGCCACATCTGCACTGTCTTAGTTACTTTCCTCATTGCCAAGTCAAAATATCCAACACCCAGAATTACAGGAAGAAAGGTTTGGTGTAGCTCACAGTTTTTAAAGGTTTTATGCATAGTTGGCTTGTGCCAAGGTAGGATGGTATGGCAGAGGTGAAACCGTCCATGGCAGGCAGAAGGTAGCAAAGCAGTGAGGAAGCAGTCAGTGCCAGCAGCAAAAGCAGCAGCCCGCTTTGTGTTCACCCCAGGTTGCCTGCCCTTAGGGTGGGCAGCTCTCACCCAGGATCGGGCACCCTTAACCCTAGAATTGGGCCATGATTCAAGGCCAACATCACATCCTCAATGCCAGTATCATGTACTCTAGATCCAGCTGCCTCTGTAAAGCCCCACACATGACCACCTGAGGGTTTGGGGGACCATCTAGACACCAGCCACGCAGTGATGTACGTCCTTTAGCTAGACCCCATCTCATGACAGAACATTCAGTGATGAGCTCATCCATGGATGAAGTTAGCACCTCTCAAATCTAGTCCCCCTCAATAGCGCCACCTCTGAACACGAGACTTTAAGACTTTAGATTTAAGTCCTGACACCTTTGCAGCATTTGTCATCATTGAAATTAGGTTGTTTTCAAGTTGTCGGTGTGATATCAGCCTTCTCCAACAGATTATAAACTGCATATGGGCTGTGGCTGTTGATTCCTGTCACAGTTTGATATAAACGGGTAGCACAGTGTTAGTGACACATAATAGGGCCTTAGCGCATATTTTAAAAATTTAAGTGACATTTAATTATATAGCAATATAGTTCTAAAATAAGTGTAGGAAATCAGCTATGATGATCCATGCAAGAATGCCATTGTATACATTCTAACCAACTAGTTAATGAATTACACCTAGTTATATAAGGTTGCAATGATATGTTCGTGTAAACTTTTGTGAAATTTTATAAATAGACCAAGGCCTTTGGTGGCCCATATCCAGCTCATTTCCTTAATAATTTCTGCCTGCCAACTAGTTAACTCTTCACTGTAAAAATGTATGTTCTCCTTGATTTTCTTTAAACAAATTCACAAGGACCAGCAAATAGAATAAGAGTCCTATGGGGTCTTAGTGTCTTAAATAATAGAAAAATCTCAGCATATAGTGTCTACCTCCATATCCAGGAATATTAAGACAGCTGCAGTGGTACAAGCTTTTCTAGTAGCAGTTCACATAAAGGAGAACACATTTATTCTAAATTGAGAACTTACTTTGGGTTGAAAAAACCAAAAATCTATCACTTTCTTCCTGCTAGTATATAAATGGGAGTAAAGGATAAATTCTTAATTAGCCTCCAACATTAGATTTTTTTTTCTCATATTGACTGGGTGAAAATTTTATTTAATTTGGTGATTTTAAATAGTTTATGCTTGTTTTAAATGGTTAAATGTTTGGAAATGATAATTTAAAAGATTAGTTTGTTATTTGAAAATATCCAGATGACTTTTTTTTTTTTTGCTGTTTCTGCCACACAGAACAAACTAAAGGTTTACAGCCTTTAGTAAATGCTTTTGACTTTGTCATCCCAGAATAGAAGGATCCCTAACATTTGTAGTTAACCTGTCAGCCCAAACATGCCTGGCCTTTCAATGAAGTCTTTATTGTCTGCTTTGTAAAGATTTTGGTCAATTAAAAAAAAGTCACCCAATTCAACACTTCATCTAAAGCTCCTTGATGGGCCAGCAAGGTAGCTCAGTGGACTAAAAGTGTACTTAGGCAAGCACGGGGACCCAGCTTCATCCCCCGCACACAGGCTGCACCAGCCCCACCCCCAGGCGCGCTGAGCCTGCTACTGAGACTGCGCAGTGGCGCACTCCTGTAATCCCAGCCTTGGGGCGGCCGGAAATGGGAAAATCACTACTAGTCTGAGCTGTGTGGGGAGACCCTGCACCAAACACATAAAAGCAAATGAAAAGACTGCTTATTAATCATATATTACAAATATACATAACTAAAAATGAAATAAACTTTTTAGGTTTTGTTTTGTTTTGTTTTTAATACAGGGTCTCACTTTGCAGTTCAGGCCGACCTTTAACTCATTATGTAGCTGTGGCTAACCTTGAACTCTTGCCAGCCCTCCTGCCTCAGCCTCTGGAGTGCTGGGATTGTAGGTGTGCACCACCATGCCTGGCTTTTTAGGTTATTTTGGCAACAGAAATGAAAATATACTTTTGAGCTTTCCTGAGAGTATATAAATTATGCTTAAAAAAATCATTTCTTCTCCAAGAACAACATCTATATTCAGGTGGATAATAATTTAGTCATTTTGGGAAGAAAAATGCTCCTTTTCTTTCTGCCCCTTTTACTGGAGTGGATAACCAGAGCTTTCCGTTGTATTTTGCTTTCTCCTGAGTGGATTTCTGTAGAGAGATAATAGGACATACAACCCTTGGGGATGGCCTTCTCGTTTAATTAGCCCCTGGTACCTTTTCAGGAGGGGGAGCCGTAAGATCCTGGTCTTCTCAGTTTCCACCATTGCCTCTGCTCCCATTTGTCACTAGTATAAAATCACAGAGTCAATGAAAACACTTTGCCTTTCCGTAGTATTTCTGTAGCATTGCCATTTGGGTAGGCTTAGCTGAAACAAAATTATACTCCAGAGAATGTCTTTCTTTCTCATGAAATGACTCAAGGCCCATGTTCCTAGTTAGAACCCTTTCATCCACACAGTGACCTGAAGCTCAGGCCCTATCCATTGTGGCAGCTTAGCATTCACCGTTTCCTTAGAGTCATTGAATTCTACTTATTTTCAAGGGTCAGAGAGCCTGGAGAAGAGAGCACATCTGCTTCTTAGAAGTTGGCCCCGGAAGGCCACATATCATTGACATAACTGGTCATAGGAGTAGAATATCTGTGGGGGACCTGGGGCTGGTGCCTAGCCATGAACTCCAGGTATGGACATCTTATAGACAGAAATAGAGGTGTGGTGAAGAGCTGTTTCTACCATAGGTAGGTAGGTTGGTTGGTTTTTAAATTCTCACAGTATTAGAGATTGGTGGAATAAGTTATTTTCCACTTTCATCTCTCATAGATGAGAAATCAACAGCTGATAAGAGCAAGTTTTACCATCTGTGACCTTGATTTCTCATCTAATTTTGTTACTGAAAGGGTTACCTCCTTGGATTCATTTCTGTGCTTGCTTTTTGCCTGAATCTCATCAAATTCAATGACTGTAAATATGTCTCTACGCCCAGTATATACCATTTTGACATTTTCAAAGACTATAAAAGCCTTAGAGTTAAGCCTTTATCAAGGGTTGGATTCCGGTCTCAGATCACCAGGCAAAAATCACATGTAAATAAAATGACCCTAGAAAATCCCTTCAGAGAACAAAGTTGAAAACTGTAATTTCTGTCATAGGACCTATAAAGCCAATTCTTCCACAGGCCTGAGAAACAGATAGCTGTCCTCTCCACAAAGCACCAGATGAACAAGTTATTTTCTCTCTTTATGTTATGACAAAAATGTGTCCTTAGGCATACAAATTATACTCCCACAATACAATGCTCATGTCATGAAAATCATATGTCCCTCTAGATGGTTCCTTGTTACTGAGTTTGTCCCATCAAAATTATTTCTTTGGGGTTAAAATTGCTCTTATGCTTTTTGGAGCTGTGTCTTTTGTTGTTCAGTGCTTTTCCACTTCAGAGAGGAGACCAGATGAGTGATGTGGAGAAGAAATGCAAAACAGGAAAGAAAAAATCCTGTTCTGTGCACCCTAGAACTCATCCTGGAAAAACATCTAGAGAGGGAATAATAATCTGTGTGTGTCTCTTGCCCTTACAATGCTTGTATTGTCTGGGTGAAAAGGAAAAGCTGGGGTTCTGGCGGGCCTGGCCCATTAGAGCCCTGTTCCTTGTTCCATATTGAAAAGATGACATTCCTTGGCTTGCAGTGTCCCGCCTGGATTGCTGGCACCAGTTCTGTGGCCAGCACTGTTGCCTGGGGCATTTTTGTTTGGGTTGGTTTTGTTTTATTTCAAAAGCAGAGAAGTGCAGGCTGCATAAGTGTACAAGGTAGAACTGTTTTTACAAAGCTTGTCGTCAAACTTGTCAGGACAGTCAAGGTGGCCTGTCTGCCAGGGTGTCTGCTTCCTGTTCGCTAGTGTCAAAATGCGAGAAAGCAAATATAGGAGATTTAACTTCTTAATGTGTTCCCAAGGGTCCCTGAGATAGCCCTTATGCTTCGTCATGCGTACCCTTCTCTCTCTCAGGATTTCATGCAATGCTTCATTTGTAACTGAGATCGGTGGATTTGCAAAGTAAATATTCCAATAAGAAAAAAAAAATCTTCAGTGACCCTCTCAGTTTTGCTCCTATGGAAGCTTTTTAAATGTCTGGAGAAAAAAAAAAAATCTTTATGCTGGCTGCAACTGAACTGGAGCATGTCAAATGTCCTTCTCAGGTTCTGTGAGCTTTAAAGTAATGAGCGGTAGAAAGCCGTGAGGGAGCAACAGTGAGAATACTTTGGTTTTACAAAGGCTTCTCATGGGTGAACAAAGTTGGAGGAACTAGAATGATCAAGCAAGGTTAAATCTCCTCTGTGCTTCTGAATCTGAAAATAGCCGCATTCTAAATACAAAACACCACCATTCATGAGGGCCCAGAAAGTTCCCCAAATCATGGAAATTATCCTTATGACTCAAACCCAGCAGGGATCATGTGACAGTTCCTTAGGGGAATGGGAGTTTTAGTTTGGGTCTGTATTTTCTATGTCGTCTTCCAGTTGTTGATGAGCTTTTCCATTCCGTGGGATTTTGGGAGCATGGACATATTTTTTGCCAAGACATATTTTTGAAATCTGTTGCCCAGACTTGTATGTTTCATTCCTCATTAACATAAACAATGACTTAGAGGATGATGGTACTTTGAGGGGAGGGATGGTCTTTAATGTTTATGAGTTTCCACAAGCATGCCCCACTACGAGTTATGTTCTCCAAACAGAACCTCGGGTAGCCGGTTTATAGTCTCAATCTTCCTCAAGCTATATTTTGATGGCATCTATTTCATTGGAATCCATAATGTGTCATGTTGATGATTTCATCAAAGCATTATGCTAACATGCGTGGAAAGCTTTCACTTTGTTCGTTCTATGGAAATATGATAGAAAAAGTATGATAAGCTCTAGTTCAACCCAAGACATTTTGAGATAAGGTACAAGAAATTAAGTGAGTCTGTTAATGTGGGTTATTTCTCTGAAATAGAGTTAAGTATGTAATTCCTCTCCCACTTAAACTTTAGTCCTTTTTTTTTTTTGCACTTGAGTTTTGAGTTATTATTTCCTGGTTTAAGAGTTATATGAAAATACTGTATATCTTTTTTTTTTTTTTTTGCGGAACTGGAGATTGAACTCAGGCCCTTGTGCTTGCCAGGGAAATGCTTATTCCACTGAGCCATCTTCCTAGCCCCTGTATATCTTTTAAAAGTATACATTGGTGCTAGTTCTTGCTTACTGACAAAATTTGAGACTCATGCTATATATAATAAGCTCACAGAAAATAGATTTATTTTTGAAATATTTGTGGCAGGTAGGATCAATTATATAACAAAACCTAAAGGATTCTTCCTGTCATCATTGAATATATTTGGTTTAAATGCAAACCCATAATGAAATCATTTGTTTTCCTATACCTGGGGACAAGATATTTGCAATTAGAGAATCTCCAGCACTGATAACAGGAATATGGTGATTTAAGACACCTAAAATCATTTTTTCGTTAGTATGTCTGAATTAGGTATTCCTGGTATTTGGTTCTTTGTATCCATTTTATTTTTATGAGTCCTGGGTTTTGGAGAGGATATTCCTGTGCTCCACTGTGGACATTATTAAACATATGATCATTGGGTAAGGGATGGTAACAGTGACATTTAAGGAATAAAATTCCATGAGGTGTCCGGTTGGGTACACTGTGGTGTCCGTAGAGTGGAATGAGAAACCAACAAAATTACCGAAGATAGTGTATTGGTATTAAGCATTTAGTATTTTAGAAACCCAGATATGTATGTGTCACCCTTATGTCCTAATTTCCACTGGAACACACGCACGTCACCGCTGTTCTCCCCCACGTAAATGTCCTTTGCGTCAAGGCGTCTCCGTGCACTTGTCAACGCATACAGTTCTAAAGTCCCCTTCAGGATCGCTGGCTTTCTTTGCATCGCTGGCTTTCTTCGTATCACTGTCTGTGCTGTGGCGTCAGTGGTCCTGCTGGATGTGGAGCTGGCACCTATGTCCCAGCAACATCCCTCCCTCCATCATAATTGAGGCCCTAACTCTTCCCATTCTAGTCAAGATCAGGCCGGGTCATGTTGTAACAACAGAGAACTCATAATGGCAATGACTTTAACCAGTAGTCATCTATTTTGCATAGGCAGAGTCCTACGCTGTGTCACCTTCCCTGGTGAAGACTGATAGGGGCGTCAACATTCAGGACCACTATCCCTTGCATCAAGGGAAGATGAGGGAAACTTGCCCACTCTCGGTCTATTCTAGGGAGCTTCCATTGTCAATTCCACTCATAATTCATTGACTACTTTAGTAATTCCAATTACTTTATCCAGATCACTTAATTCTCAGTTCTTTTGCAAATGGAATAGAGAAGTGAACTTCTACCATGTGTCTAAAAGAGTGGGCAATCACAAATGTGAATCTACTCCCTCTGCTTGATCTGCCACACTTGTTCTTTTCCTTTGTAGTGGAGTGGCTCTAGGTACAGTGATCTTGCACAGGTGCCAGCTCTCCTGGACATTTAGACAAAACCCCTAGAGTAACAACATTCTTTTGTCGTTGTGCCCTGTATTTTTATACTATTTTTCTCTACAGATTTTTCTGCAAGTTCCTTAAGTGCAGTTAAGATACATTTAGAGGAAAAAATATGCCACACACAAAATTATGAACATAGCATATCTCTCATTTTTCAATAATCTCCTCTGCCCCTCTAGGGACCTCCTGTCACGTCAAAGTGAGGCTGCCGCTCCCGTGTTGATATGAGAGTCCTGGTCCCAGGTCCACTGCTGTCCCGTTCTGTGTGAGCACCATTTCTTTAGTGGGGCCTGTTGACTCCTCCTTGACCAGAAGTGCTGGCAGCTACCTGGGAGGTTTTTTCCTTCCCCCTACTATATGAACAGTACAAGAAGAGGAACTTTGTATGTCTTGTTAACTTCTATATTCTAAGCACCAACTGTCTTGGCTATTTTCTCTCACTTCTGAGACAAAATACCTGATGCCCAAAGTGAAGGAAGGAAAGGTTTAGTGCACAGTTTGTGGGCATTTCAGTCTGTACTCAGCTGGCTGCTAGGCAGAGTGGCACATGCCAGAGGGCAGCAGTTCATGGCACTGGAAAACAGCAAGAGTGAAAAGGGAGGAGCATGAGAGAAGACTCTTTCTGTCCCTTATATTGGGTGCAGTCAATCCACCCTCGGGCAGGTGTAGCACCCACAGTCTTAATCCCAGCATCAGACCATTAACCAATCACAGACTCAAGCAGGCCATCCCATGGCTGCATGAGGCTTTGGGGGGGGACAGCCAGGTGCAGCCATGATACCTACGACAAACTATGCCATGAATGTCTGTTCAATGAATCAATAATAGATTGTAGAGAGAGGAGGTGGAGGCAAGGGAGAAAAACAAACAAGAATGGAGCACATTTGTCCTAGGTTCAAGTGATCACCAGACAAAGAACAAGGGATAGGTAGAGGAGATGCTAAGGACAATGTGTTCTTATAGAAAAGAAGGATGACAGTGTCATTGTACTTCCTTCTTCCTCTGCTTTTTTTTCTAGTATTGGATTGAATCTGGGGACTTGAACTGCTCTATTACTGAACTATATTCCTCACCCTTTTATGACAACATTTATGAGGATCTTCTTATATTATTCAGGCTGGTCTCAGGCACAGGAGCCCAAGTTATCTTTAATTTTTGTTTTTAGTTTATGTATTTGGTACAGCGTCTCACTATGCAGCTCAGACTTGTAGTGATCCTCCTGTGTCAGCCTCCCCAGTACTGGGATTACAGGCATGCACCACCACACCCAGCCTCAGTGCCAGTGTGCCCCAGGGATGGGGCTGGTGCTGCAGGTGGTGCCGGGATCAAACCCTGGTCCCTGTGCTTGCCTAAGTAGGTCCTTGAGCTATCTCGCAGGCTCAAGGCATCTTCCTTTTTAAACCTTCCCTTTCCCCCCAGTAACTGGATGCCAGGCTTTTACTACCATCCCCAGCATGAGCTTTACGTGTGCGAGAATGCTCCTCTGAGCCATCAGCGGCATGCAGTATTCCCTTGCTGTGCATCTTCTTGTCTCAGTTACCTGCTGCTGTGCTGCTCTGGGTTCAGGGTAAGTGACGTGGAAACATTTGGGTTCTGTTTGCCCCCTCGTGAGATGGTTCATTGGTGTCTGTCAGTGATGACTAATTCTCTGTCCATAATGTTGAACTTGCCAATTATTCAGGTGAATTTTCTAGGCCTTACTTGAACTGGCTTTGAATTTAAAATATTGGTAATTCCTCATTCATCATATACACCAGAGGAATAACAGATTTTGATTTTTCATTTTGAAATGACAAATCCTGTAAGTACCAGGCATATTGTAGTCTGCCAAGGATTTACATATACAGTATTTCTTTTTTCTTCTTCTTTATTGCAGATCTACTATAGCAGAGAGAATAGAATTTCTGTTGTAGGATTTAACTTCTAAAATAAGAGTATAAAGGAAAAGTAGGATATGGTTAAAATGATCCTTAAATCCTCCAATGTGTCCTAGTTACCATTACTGCATAGCAAACCATTCCAAATATTAATGGCATAAATGCTGTGCTTTGTTTTTTGTTTTTTTTTTTTTTCTTTCTCAGATTCTTTGGGTCATCAGTCTAGGGTGAAGGCAGCTTGTTTCTGCCCTCAGCTGTTGAGACCCTCAGATAAAATTACTCAACACTAGAGAGACACTCTGGGGATTAAACCAAGGGCCTCACTCATACTAGTGAAGCAGCATTCTCAGCCCATTTAAGATTTTGAGACAGAATCTCATTAAGTTGCCTGGAACTTGGAGTACTCCTGCCTCACCTCCCAAGTAGCTGGGGTTAGAGTCATGTGCCACTGTCCCTGGGCCATTTTTCTTTTTCCTAAATGTGGCTTCTGTTGTGAGACAGCATTCAAAGGTAGAGTCGTTTGGACATGTTTGAGTATGTAGGTCTGGTAATGATGGTTTCCTGTGGACTAAGTTCTCAGCCAGAGCTGGCTACCCAAGCACTTATATGCATGCTTCATGATATCATTTGAGTCTCTTTCCTTTTCTTTTTTTTTTTTTATGGATTTAGTACAGGGTCCACAGGGTCTTACTATGTAGATCAGAGTCATAATGATTCTCCTGTTTTCAGCATCACAGGCATGTACCACCACATCCAGTCTCAATTGCCATCTCAGCATGCCCCAGGGGCAGGGCTGGCAGGGCATGCCTGGGCTCGAACCCCAGCTGCTGTGTTGTGCCTAAGCGTGCGCTTTAGTCTGCTGAGCTATCTGGCTGGCACTGAGCCTGCTTCCTAAAGGACAGCTCCAGAGCCATTAGATTTTATTCCATGGTAGCTCTGGGGCCCGTAAGCTACACTCACAGAGAATAAGGTTGAAACCACACAGTCTTTTATGTTGTAGACTAAAGAACACTGTCATGTTTCTTCTGCTCCATTCTGTTGATTAGAGCAGAGGGAACACAGACCCTCTCTCCTCTCCTTGGTCCTTGAGTCACCTTGAAAAAGCAGCTGGGATGGCAGATAGCACCAGAGCCATGTTTGGAAGATGCACTCTGGTGTCCAGTGGGCTTTGAACATAGATTCATTCTTCAGTGAGCTGCAAACTTGTCCTTCAGAGTCTCCTGTAGGGAAATTAGGCATCTTTATGCACTAGGAAGACTTGGGCTCAATGTAAAAAGCAGAAGGGAACCAATGCAGGCCCAGGGAAGCATGGCTCCCTCTCACCCAGCCTGCCCTGTTCAAGTGCTCCCTCCCTGAGTTAAGTGGCCAGTGAACTTTTGGCTGATTCCTACACTTAAGCTCCCAGGCATGTATTCTGGCTTTGTAGGTAACTGGATAAGAAGCATACTTAGGACATGCATAATACGGCCACAGAGAGGGAAGAGTCTATCAGCAGACCCAAGTGATTGCCAGCGCTGTCAGTGGACAGTCTCGTGACCAGCCACAAGTTCAGGTCCCTGCTTTCTGTGGCCTGTGGCACATCAAACCAGTCTTACCATATTGACTGTAGGTCACTGAATGAGGTTCTATTTTATTATTATTTAAGAAAACCTTTTAGCAATTCTGGCGATTAAACCAAGGGCCTCACTCATACTAGAGAAGGGCTCTGCTATGGAGCACCATTCCCAGCCCACTTAAGATTTTGAGACAGAATCTTATTAAGTTGCCTGGAACTTGGAGTACTCCTGCCTCACCTCCCAAGTAGCTGGGGTTAGGGTTGTGTGCCGCTGTCCCTGGGCCATTTTTATTTTTCCTAAATGTGGCTTCTGTTGTGAGACATTCTAGTCTATGTTTCCAGCATGTTCCCTGCCAAGAGCATTATTTATTCCTTTATGAGTGAGCTATTCTTGGGCTTGGTCAGAGTGCTGATCTCCCATGGACTTCAACTGAAATTCTCTTTGGCCCTGATTTGGAAATGTCTATGGGCTTTTAATTACACCCTTTGGCAAAGGAGAAAGAGGGCTTCAAGTATTCATAAATTCTTGTATGTGTCTCCAATTCTGAGCTGATCTAAAAGTGCTGTATGTGTGTCTTTTCCCCTCTTTGAACCGTGATGTGAATTTCTCTGTAGTCCAGCATGTCAAGGAAAGGGCATTGTGAAAATATGTAAGGTTATTTACTTAAAAATGAGGTGAAGAGTAGCACTTGGATGGCTAAAAACAGGAGGATCACTATGAGTCAAATCTATGTAGTGAGAGCCTGAAGACCCTGTGCTGTAGACCCTGTAGGCCCTATAGACTCTATACTGTAGACCCTATAGGCCCTTATTAAATGCAAAAAAAAAAGATGTGGTGAGAACTTTGTCTGGCACACACCAATAATCTCAGTACTAGAGAGGCTAGGGCAGGAGGTTCATTGTGAGTTCAAGGCCAGCCTGAGCTATAAAGTGAGTTCAAGACCATGCTGAGCTGCATAGTGAGTCATAGTGAGAACAGTCTCCCAAAGACGAAGAAAAAAAAAAAAAAATACAGTGAGTCCATCATACTGTGCTCATTGAATTTAATACTATAAAATGAGCGGTGCTTCACCTCTCCATAAACGGGAGGTGACCTAAATATCTGACTTTTAAAATATCATTGTGCCTGTGTATGATATTATGTAATCTATGCCTGCCTTTGATCATGAATTTGTTTTCTTCTACATTTCAAATGAGATTAAAACCTGTCTTCCTTTTCTCATTGCTGAGACAAAATAAAGTTAAAGGAGGAAAGGTTTATTTAGCTCCCAGTTTGTGAAGGTTTCAGTTCACAGTGGGCTGGCTCCGAGACCAGGCAGCATAGCGGAGGGGCATCGCGGTGGGCCAAGCTCACGGCCAGCGGAGCCCACAGAAGGCAGCCGCAAAGCAAAGAGGGAAGGAGCAGCAGCCATGGGTTGTCACAAGCAACAGCCTCCTCTCAGTCCCTTGTAGTTTATAGTCACCTGTGATGGTCCTCACACCCGGAGGACCTTCCCATCACCCACACCCACAGCTGTGCCAAACCGATCAGGGCACTGATTTAGCAATCACACACCCTTGTCCCCAGCCTCACACACTCCAGATCCAGCCACTTCTGAAAAGCCCCACCTGTGACAGCACAAAGCTTCAGAGGACATCTAGCTCTAGTGATAATAGTTCCTGTTTTAAATCTTTGACATACAGCCAAATGAAATGGCTGAATTTTACCCAACTCTCTCAAAATGAAATCTATGCAATGAATTTTCAAAATATGGGATGCTATAGATTTTAAGATCTATAAATAATAGAAAAATGTTGTTGCCTGGTTTGGCAGTCCTCAGATCTTGGGAGCCTTGAAGCCTCTTACTTGGTCAAACATCACATTGGGTTGCCGCCTACCGAGGCTCACGATGCATTGCTAAGGAGGCTGGATTTGTACTGATCACAGAATAGATACATTGCCTTATCACAAAGGGTGACTGAGCTCCTGTGCTCCTGGGTTGCTTTTTTTTTTAATACCAGGAATCAAACTCAGGACCTTGCACTTGCCAGGCAAGGTGATGTGCCACTGAGCTATATTCTCAGCCATCCTGGGTGTTTTTAAAGACACAAAAAGAGTGGAAAAGACTGGCTTCTTCCTTCACTCACACTTTTTTCGCTCATTATCAGCAGTGCAGTGACCAGGAATCTGGACAAGAGCTCAAATGGCCACAGAATGACTCTTTCCCTTTACAACAGAGGACTTCTTTTATTTGATTGGAGGGTAGAAATTTGTATACTTCACAGCAGGCCTGATTTTGATGTTAGGATATTGCAGTGGTATAGTTTCTGCCTTTTCTATTGTTGACAAACATCCCTTCAGCCTGGAGTGGTGGATTCCCTTAGATTGGTAATCCAGTAGCCTGAGTTCAAGTCCCAGATCCACCACTTTCTTCAAAAAGCCACTGACTGAAACCAAGTTTCATCCTCTATAGATTGAAAGCAATAACACCTGGACACTGGAATTTTTTTTTTTAACAATATATAGTGTATATACACAGAGCTGCTTTAGTAATAAAAACATTCATGTACTATGCGCTATCTGCATAGTCCGTTCATTTTCACAAGAACTCTGTGGAATGGGAGTCAGCCACGTCTGCGTGTCAGCGTGGTATCTGGGCCAAGTTAGTGAGCTTCCGGGTTACTTCTCCTTTTCCTTTTCCTGTGATGTAGACGCATAGATAAGGTAGGTAATGATATTCATCCTTAACTCTCTCCAGTTCTATTACTCCATAAAAGTATGGCAAGTGCCTCTGTTTTGTGTAATTTTGAATTTGAGTCTCAGCTGAGAGTGGTGGTACGCACCTGTAATTTACTACTGAGGGAGGTTCAGCAGGAGAATTGCACGTTTGAGTGGGCAGCTTAACATAATTTTTTATTGTGTGTGGAAATGGGGATTGAACTCAGGCCCTTGCACTTGCCAGTGAAGCACTTATTCTACTGAGCCATCTCCCTGGCTAAAAAAAAAAAATTAAAAATTAATAACTAAAAGTCGCTACAATTATTTGAGTTTAGGGTAAAAGGATTTTTGATCATTTGTTGGAAATCAGCCCATTAAGAAGTTGCTTTTAGTCTTTCTTGATAGAGTTAATTTTCCCAAGAAATTAATTTCAGTTGAGAATTCAGATGCCTGCTGGCAGGGCAGGCAAGGCACGTTTAGGTTTATGCAGCACAACTTGGAGTCGAAGGCAGGCAGCAGGGCCCAAGCTGTCTTCTGACTTGTTGCTATCCTCCATCCATGGAATGAAGGTTTAGCATGCGTCAGAGTCATGGGATGGCTTATTAAATGACACACGGCTTGGCCGAATTACCGAAATTTCAGAAGGTCGAGACATGTGCCTTTCTACCTGTCCTCTAGGTGGTATGCAGGGTCATCCAGGAACTGCGTTTGAGAGCCACTACTCTGTGGGAATGTGAGGTCAGCACTGCTAGGTTTTTCCACTATTTCAAGAGGATCCCTCTATCATCTGAAGACTGTGGATTGTTCAAGATACTTTCTGGTTCTCCAAACATTTCATTTGTTTCCATTGGTATAGGTCTGCAATACATAATAATTATACTCATCCTGAGCAATTGGTACATATACATAATTAGTACTTATACACAATTGGTACATATCCATCCTGGTACTATACACAATTGGTACATATCCACACTGGTACTATACACAATTGGTACATATCCACACTGGTACTATACACAATTGGCACATATCCACACTGGTACATATACACAGTTGCCACATTCACACACTGCATTGCCATCATTTTTGTTTCCCTTTCGCCTGCCATGCTCCTCTTCCCCTCACCTGATTTACTTTGCTTAGCATTATGATCTCATTTCACTATTTTTTTTTTTTTTTTTGGCAGAACCAGGGATTTACTCAGGCCCTTGAACTTGCCAGAGAAGTGCTTATTCTACTGAGCCATCTCCCTAGCCCCCTCATTTCACTGTGGAAAAATATTCAAATCATGCCATGACTAGTCAACTGTATTTATTTATTATTTTTATTTTTTTTTTTTTGAGACAGGGTCTCTCAAGGCTTTGAACTTGCAGCAACCCTCCTGCCGCAGCCTCCCAAGTGCTGGGGTTACCAGTGTGTGTCACTATGTCCAGCTAGGCAAGAAAATATAAGAAAAGAATACAAAATCCATCTCCTTTGTTACTGAAATCTCCTACTTTCAGTATATGTCCTGCTGAGGAGAGCCCAGAAATCTCCTACTTCTAAAATGTTGGCAATGAACTGAAAAGTTTTTTAAAGACTGTGCTGGACACTTCTGTCTGAGCCAAAATAAACATGTCTGTAGCGCAGTTCAGTTTGTGGATTAGCAGTTTGCAACCTCTTCTTTAGATGCTACAGAGATAAAGTTTCCAAGCCTAAAAGAAGTGCTTTTGCAATTTCTGCAATTGAAAATATTATGAAAGACATGAGCAGAACTCCAAAACCACTCATCCAAAACCTTTTTCTAAGCTAAAAAAGGAATCCACAAGCCATCAGTCAGTAGACTTGTTTCCTAGTTAGCGTGCAATCGGCCTGGAGCCCCGGCCGCTGAGCAAGCCAGTAGCCCGGCTGCAGGTATGGCCCGTGCAAAACCTTTGCAGTACAGCTCTTGTTTTTCATCCTTGCCTTGTTAAACTAAAGCAACCTTACAAACACTCTTGGGTTTCTGTGTCGACCTCCAATTTGCTGCCTTTCCCAGTCTCCTCTTGTTTCTGCTTTCCCTGTACCTTTTATCATTTTTATTTCATTATGAAAGTTTTCATCTACTTTTTGAGCACCTTATGCTGCCAGGTACTGCTTAAAGGCTTGTTGCCTTTACATCTCTTAGCTCGTTTCATCTTCAGAATAACCTAGGAGATAGAAAATAACACTGCCCCCAATTCAAAGTTAAAAACAAGACTCAGAGGGGGTTACGTGGCTTGATATCACACAGTTAGAAACAGAGTTAGGCCTTGAACTCATGCTCTCTGGTCACAAGACCCCAGCCCAGCACCGTCAGTCTCTCTGCATGTGCCTTTCCATCCCTCACTGCTCCTGCAGGACTGGGGAGTTGAAGGCTGAGCGCACAGCACTCCCCAGAGCCCTGCCCATTTTTCCTTCCCAGTGGACATCTGGCTTATCAAGCTCTTATCTCAGTAAAAATATGACTGTGGACTGCATGCAGGCTGAGCCAGGGAAACTATTCTTTGAGTCTATAGTCGCCTACTGGGACTCTGAGAACTTACTTAATTCAAAATTGTTTGATTTGGCCTTTTTTTTTTAATATGGTAAATTTTTTTATTTTTTTATTTTTTTTTAATTTTATTGAACTACAAATGTCAATCAGACAGTTTCAAGACACCTTAACAATACAAATTCAACAAATTAATACATTGCAAACTGTTTTCATAATGTTTTGGTATTGTACAAGGTGCATACATGATATTATATTTACAGATTTTATTTAGCAGATATCTCTTATCAGTGAATTAAGAGTGTAGCTGCTTACTTATCTTATTTTTTATACCTGAATTATATCAAAAATTCAATAATTATTTTCCTAGTGGATGACCGTAGTACTAGAAGCCGACATAATATCCTGTCCAACCACTATCAGTGCAGATCTTGCCTGTCATAGGATTATGTAGAAGCACAGTGTTATCTATCCCAACTGTACTGTCTATACACACACATCATGATTTTTTCTTTCTACACCCCTTCCTTTGACTACACCTGTCAAAGGTGGGCACTCCATTGACATTCAACTAACTTAGGTGCTTGAACTTGACACCACAATCCAACACAGTCCAGCATTCTACAACAATAGTGAGTTATTCAAAGAAATTGTTGACCATAGCCATTTACAGCTCAGCTTAATATTATGGCCCCATGATGTATACTTCATTTTTATACTTTTCTGCTGGATGGTTAAGACCTAGATAGATCAAGACTTACATACCAACACATGAACTTTATATTTCCTATATGGTCAGTGAAGTCCTCTCAGGGTTTATCTTGTAGTCCTGTACATTATTCTGTAGTTCCTTTGTCTGTGTCATCCATATGGATGAGTCACGGCCAATGCTTAATCAGTTTGCTCTCTGTGAGAACTTGAGAGAAAGTTTTCTCTTCATGTGACTCTCCCCAGGCACACTATAGAACTTCAATCTCTTTCCTCTGTGGCTCCATAATCTCCTTGTTCAGAAAATTTGGAGCTCACCTGAGTTTCATGATGTTGCAGTACAGGTTCTCCTATGTCCTGAGTCTTTGCTGGCCTTGAAAGGCTAGGGCCAAAATGTTGGCTGGCCTTGTGGCTCTTCTATTTCTCCAACTCTGACTTGTGATCTTAGGTTGTTAACCATCCAGAAGAAAAGCTGATTAGTATCCTGAAAAATATGGAACGCT
Organism: Ctenomys sociabilis; assembly: GCA_004027165.1. Lineage (NCBI taxonomy): Eukaryota > Metazoa > Chordata > Mammalia > Rodentia > Ctenomyidae > Ctenomys > Ctenomys sociabilis. Next base: position 59,426 of record PVKA01001328.1, on the reverse strand, counting down.
TCACGAATTTGCGTGTCATCCTTGTGCAGGGGCCATGCTAATCTTCTCTGTATCGTTCCAATTTTAGTATATGTGCTGCCAAAGCGAGCACTGATTTGGCCTTTTAATTATAATCCATTTTGGTCAAGAATAGGACATGTATTCTACAAAAAGTTTCAGATGTTCTGTCTTTAGGTCCAGAACACCAATGTTGTCCAAATCACTGTAATGCTAGCCACAAATTTAAATTACTTCTCTATTTTTGTATCTGTTTGTTTTACTGTTTTTTGAGACACAGTCTCACTATATAGTCCAGCCTGGTCTTGAACAAGTCATGGTCCTCCTTCCTCAACCTCCCAGAATTATAGATGTGGACCACCACCCCTGGTGGGCTTCTGTCTTTTTGTTGCTATTGTTGTTATTGCTGTTGATGTATTTGGTATTAGGTCTCACTACACAGCTCAGACTCATAGTGATCCTCCTGTTTTCAGCCTCCCCAGCACTGGGATTATAGACGTGCACCACCATGCTCAATGTATTTTTACATTACATAATCCCTAGATTTTTATATAAAAAGAAGTTAATTTCAATAATATATAGTAGTTAGCTCTCTGCTCCTGCACGACTGGGGAGTGGAAAGCTGAGCACACAGCACTCCCCAGAACCCTGCTCATTTTCCTTCACAGCAGACATCTGGCTTATCAAACTCTTATCTCAATAAAAATATGACTGTGGACTGCATACACATAACTCAATATTAATTAATTATTAATTAATTAATTTTTGTGGCCATTTCAGCCTGTCCTAGAGGCAGGGCTTGCTCAGCATGTAGTGCCGGGGATCCAACCGTGGACCCTGCACTTTGCCTAAGCTTGCCTAAGCAGGAGCTTTAGACTGCTGAGCTATCTCACCAGCCCTCAATATTTAAAGTATTATAACTTTACAGTTCACAGAAATCTTCTGAAATATTTAATTTTTTTACCCTTAGTCTCAAACACTGGAAGGAGCTTTCACATGGAGACACGTCTCCACTTGTGTGACCACGTTTCCAGTGTTCAGTGGCCACACATGCCTGGTGGCTGCTCTACCAGACAAAGCAGCACTGAAACAGAGACACAGGACTTGTACATGGACCCAAGCAACAAAGCTGGAAAATCCTCAAAGGTCGAATGTAAGTGTGGATGCAGCACAAAGTAGGAAAGAATTCAAGAGCCAGCTCGGTGCTGTAGGGTATGCCTGTAATCGTAGCACTCAGGGCATAGCAGGATCTCAAGGGTTCAAGGCCAGCCAGGGCTATATGCAAGCAACCTCCAGGCCAGGTTGCACACACACACACACACACACACACACACACACACACACACACACACAAAGTCAAGAAAGTGTTTGGGTACACTTATTTTAAGGAAGTGGTTTTAGAGAGAAGTAATAGAAAATCTTGGGGAGATTTTGCTACTTGTTGGAAAATCTAGCTGCAACAGCATATATATTTGCTCTTTATTGATTTATGTAGTTGAACTAATTTATTTGAGCATGAAAAGCAATGATACATTCTATTTTTTTTGAGGAAGTCAAACAAAATACAATATTGGGAAGAATTATTTGAGGATCAGAGTTACTCCACTCAAGTGATTAGCCCTCTCTCAGTTTTCTAGATCATGAGAACATAATAAAATCTAAAGTCATATTTCTTTTTCTTCCTGCTGGTAAAAGGATGGGTGGAGCTCCTATAAAGCTTCAAGTTTGGATCGTACAAATCGTGTGTTAATTTTCTGTATCTGGTTTGGTAGAGAGGAAAAATACAAAACTAAAGGATAGGAAATGAAGACGGGAGGCTGTGCTGGGAAATGAAATTTCTCTGGATAAACAATGTCAGCGGCCCAAACTCTTCACATTCTCCATGTTAGTTAATGGCTAATCTCAAGATTGTACTGCCATTTGCTCTTAGAACACAGTTTAAAATATTTTATCATTAATGTGACAGGGAGTTGGATAAAGAAAATGAAGCATGATTATAAAATGCTAATTATCGTTCTCAAGTGCATATTGGGCACTTGTGAATATTTGCAGTGTAATTTGCTTTATTTATTATTTCAGTTTGGTTATAAATGTTAATTCCATTGCAGATGGTATGTTGGCAATTTACAGAGCTATAAAGTTATTTGGAAGTCCTAATATTTTCTACCAAAATGTTCTGTTAAGCGGTAAATGAACAAAATTTAAAAGCTCCTGCTCTTGGAGTTAAATACATTAATTGGCAGGTAGGCTGCGGGGATTTCCAGATGTGCCTTGACTACAGTAACTTCTCAGAAAATAGGAGGACAAAAATCCTAACTTAGAGTGAAAATGTTCTTGATGAGAAAGGCAAAGAAAGAAAGAAAGCTCTTTCCTACTATACTTAAAATGTTTCCTCAAAGCTAGAGGAGACATGCTTGAAACCAATTATTTCTGCCACAGTTTGAGTCCATGATGTCAGTAATGCGAGTGTGTGCACATGTGTGATGGGGAGGGTGGATCATGCTTTCTCAAATCTCACTGATAACTTGAAAACACGTATATGGATATTTCCAAACAGGCCACAGGCCTCATATTGTTGCCCACCTGATTTGTATAGCAATGAGGTTAAATGTTTTCTGATTTAAACTCTTGAAAAAACAATTTGCAAGTCAGATGACAGATGAAAATTGTACAAAATTCAAATGCCGTTGGTCATCAATAACAAGTATGTGCTCTGTATGACTGACCGCTTTCACAGCTGTGCCTGCAGAATTGAATATCTGCAACAGAGAATAATGAATATATGGTCCACAGCTCCTGGCCCTTTTCAGGATGCTGTCAACCCCCAGAGTAGACTAAGGTACAAAGTACACACTTGCATCTCATTTTTTACCTCTATTATAAAATTGATTGGAACGTAAGAATTTGGCTAGCAAATAGGTTTAAAATACAACTTTTCATCTTTGAAAGCTGAGATAATAGTAAATATGAATCCTAGCATCTTTGAGATAGTGTTAGTAATTGAAAAAGTGACCTTTTTTTTACTAATGTAAATAATTTTCTCTCTCTCTCTCTCTCTCTCTCTCTCTCTCTCTCTATATATATATATATATATATATATATATATATATATATATATATATATATATATTAAACTGTCTCTTTGCCTCCAAAATGGGGCTGAAAGTAAAAATTTTCTTTTATCGTCAAATTAAAAACATAAACTAAGCTGCATTGCTGGACTGTTCTATTTGTGTTAACAATTAGGAATCATACACGCAAGCGCAGTAATGTCAGGAAACACAGCTATCTGGTATAACTCCTTTGGAAAAATGTCATTCCTTACCAAGAAATACTGTGCTTAATTAATTCTTGCTCCTAGGAGGTCAACTCGGGGCACTCATTATGGCCTTAATTGGTAGTATAAATCCTGAAACCCTGCAGGAAAAAACACATCGAGCTGTTAGCGGTCTCTGGCCTTTGGGTGAGTGCACACGGGTGCCAGCCCCGTCCCAGACAGTGACAGCTTCTGGTTTGGATGGCTTTGGGTCTGGCCACACCAATATTGGGTTTAAAGGCCAATGTGCAATCAGAAAAGAAATGTGGTGACTTGTCCCGGTGATCTGCATTAAACAGTGTGAGACGACCTACTACCTTCTGACTTGGAAAAACGCATTTCTGTGAACTCCAGTTCTCAGTATTAAATTATGTTCATTATACGGCCCATCTGGAGTCTCCTGCCAGGCCAAAAAATCATCTTACAGACATTAGCAAAAGGAAGTTAAATGTAATTTTTTTAATTGTATACTTTTCATTTCTATTTATTTTTTTTCCCCCTCCTTTATTGGAGAAAGCAGATGGAAAGGAAAGCAGGGTCCTCTCCCTTGGTCTGGTCCCCTTTGGGGACAGAGGCAGAGCATTCGTGGCGACTGCCCCTGTCACACACTGGCTTGAGGTGATGATGGGGCCGTCTGGATGCCACAGATAATTGTTAGGGAGGTCAGGAGTTCAATATAGAGCTCACACTGGTTGAGGTGGTGGGGTGTGAGAGTAACAGCAGAGCAGGAGCTGGCATTAGAATTCTCTAAAAGTGGGTCACCATAAATTACACTTGACAGTGTGGAAATGAACTTCATAAATACCACATACGATGCAGTTTATTTTTTGTGTTCAGTTATTGACGTGAACATTTTCCTAGGGATTGTCTGCAAACTGGGTTTTAACTGAAAAAAAAAAAAAAAAAAAAAAGACCGATAGTTGAGAGACACTTCAGGCTTTTTTCAGTTCTTTGCATCTTGCCAAACCATCCATATTGCACAAAAGGCATAGGACTGAAGCTTATCTTGGGAGATATGATGAATGTGTTTCCTTATTCAGACGTACGGTGATCTCAAACTTCAGTCCTAGCGGTGCACTCAGATACAGACCTGTAAAATGGAAATACAGGGGCAGTTCAGCATTTTCTCTGGAGTCCCGAAATCAGGGAAAGTCAGGGGTCAGATACCCAAGAATGCTTCGGACCTGCTCTTAGAAATTTTTGCTCTTCCGTCACCCAGGGGGCCTTGTGGATTCATACCCCCAGCTGCTCTCCACCTGTCCAGATGAGCAAGTCTGTAAAGAAAGCAAGGCAGAAGACTCGATTTGGTTGTGATGAAACAAAAAGCTCAAGAATCAGGCCAAGTCTGACTTAAGACCAGTTCCACAGACATCATCTGTGGATCAGTTCACCCAGATGATTCTTAAGTTGCTGGATTTCAAAAAGGTATTTGAACTTCAGTAACGGTGAATTACTTGGGGGTGGCATACTGAAATATCTGGCACAGGAGTGGTCACCATTTCTTGGTGATTATCTTGGAGGTCCTAGGGAGAAGGGTTAGATCTCACTTTGAATTTCTAAGCAATGAATCCTTATATTGTATGTTCAATTTTATTTCAGTCAGGTTTCAATCATATATGAATATTTTACTGTATATATCTTACTGTTCTAAATATATTTTTTAGATTTAGACAATGTAGAGATGAAATCGAGCATCTGAGCAATGATTCCTTCTGATTAATGTTCTCTTAGGAGACAACTGAGATTTGGAAGGGAGAGAAAGAAACTGGGCAAATCCCCTTGTCATTCCCATTCATGGCTTCTGTTGTGCCTGGAGGGTGACGGGAATTGTTTAGTGTTACTGATTTAGTTGGTGAAATGTTTGTTTGAAGAACCCAGCCCTGTCCTACCCTCAATCATGTTGACACAGTAATAGACACACATTACAAAGGTAAATAGCAACTCCAGGTGTCTCTTTCCTCAGCCCTGTGTTAAAGTCACGTCCACTAAATGGGTTACTTCGGCTTTAAATAATAGGCTCCATCACTTCTGCATTCCTTGGTGTGTGATGTGGTTTCAGCTACCACTCTCCACTTTCAGCAAAGCAGATAAAATATCAACACAATTAAATGTGAAAAATAATCTGTCTGTTCGGCCGGTAGTGAATGCTTACAGAACACACACTGATACAATAGATTTTAAATAATTTATGTCCAGCACTTTTTTTTCCAATCTGTAAATGAGGACACCTAATGCGGAATGGCCAGCCTGACACTCTATCCGTCCCCCATTAAGATAACAAGACGAGGGGTGGTGATTCAGATCCATATATTTTCAGAGCACAGTGTGGATAAAAAATTAAAAATTAAAAGAGGTGGTTCTGAAGTGCTTTGCATGAGCAAGCTCATAAATGCCATTTGCAAACTTGAAATTGCAGTTTAATTCAGACTCTCTTTCTGAGGGGCTCTTATGAGTGCCCTCTGCTTTCTTGGCAGGATGAAAAAGATACCTTTGTGTTGCTGTTTGGCATTTTCACAGGGTCTGTTCTGGTGCTCAAGATATTGTGTTCTGACCCACCTTGTAGCCCTTGGTCTCTACCGAGTAAACCTCAGGTGATGGTGAAGACAAATAGGAACTAATATCTGATGTAATATGTCTCTCCTTTGTGGATATGTCGGATCTCCAATTACCAGATTTGACACAGGGTTGATTTTCAACTTGTGAGAGAATAGTTGTCCAACTCTGAGGGATGAATCCAGTGGCTCGAACTCCTGGTGGCAGTGTGAGGGTTTCCCCACGCGTCCCCCAAGCTTCAAGATTGTGCTACCCATCCGCAACAAAGCTACTGGACTATGTAGAGTTTGTGGTCCTTTTGTGGTTCAATGTAGTTGAATCGTGATTTATTGGGAACGGGGCACTAGCTCTTTTTTCTTACACCTGCCTGTGGACATCTCCTAATTATTCATTTGAGAAAACTCTGGATAAAAATGTCCATCCTGAAAACATTGTGTGTTCCAAGGAAGAAGGCCAACCATATCCAAGGAAATTTTTAGGCTTGTTTGATCTAAGGAAAATAATCCCCAAATTCCACACACAGGCAGATGCTTCACAGAGGTTGAAGTGCTTTTGGATGAGTTCAAATGAACACACCCTCCAAAGGTATCTTCTTTGTCCTGCTGGAGGTAATTAGAAAGGTGGATGAAGTTCTGTGAGGTGACCACCTGAAGAACCCCCAACGCTCCTAGGGGAGCCTTCATGGCCAGGGCTGGGGCAGGACCTGGCGTTCAGTCTCTAAAGCGAGCTCTAACTTCAGGGACCACCATCCCTTAACAAGCCAGTGCCAGGCAGCAGAAAGCTCTGTGTAGCCAGATGGGAAGGAGCCACTGAGGAGAAAAATGCAATTTTGATACAGGAAATGGAAGAAGAACAGTACAGCTTTTCACTCAAGATGTATGTTTCTTCTCTCTAAAGCCAGCAATTTTGGAAAATGAAGCTAAGAGTTTAAAAATAAGAGCTCTGTCAGGGAAAATAAAACAGGTCCCCCTACAACCATTAGGCTGCCTTTAATTGAAAACTGGAGAACAATCTAACTAATTGGCAGGTATCTCTTTTATTACTGGGGCTGTTTTTGCCCTGTCTCCAGTGTAATGGGAGGGCTGCTACTCTTTTTGTTGTTGTTGTTGTTGTTTTATCAATGATAGGTATGAAATGGAAAAGCAGGGAAGAAAACTTAAAATTAATTTTATGTATTCAGCTAAATTTCCTATTACAAAATATGGGATCAAACTCTGTGAAAGTTAAGGTCTTTGAATCAGCAGTAGCTCTGGGAGTGTGTCTTTAATATAGCACAGGGCTTAGTCAGAAGCTACAATGTGGTAATTGCAGGGAAGTTCATGTTGTTTAAAAGAACTTTACCTCTTGCTTTGGGGACCTATCTGATTTCAAATCTTGGCATTGTGCTGACATAATATAGCTATTTTAATTTTAAAGATCAAGAAAGAGGAGCTTGCAGGGGAAAATTTGAGCCTATCTTTTGCTCATTTGGTATAATAAAGAAGAGAGATTGGAATAAACCATTGTTACTGCTGCTGCCTGAATTTACGATACTGCAGTTTTACAACTGGAAATACAGCTTCCTTTTTCTTAAAGGACTTTGGTGGTGGTTTTATTTATAGAATTTAGATTTCTTTGCTGGTCTTTTTCTTTTTTTCTCTCCCATTCCTTCTGCTTGGGAAAAGCATACAATGGAGCTTATTTTTAATTTTTAGATGAGCTTATTTTTATTATAAAAAGTGAATGGATTCTATCACCCAAGTGACTGAGATACCCATTTACTGCAGAGACCTTTCTGTCTTGAGGAAGAGACACATCAGTGGATCACTGCAGTGTTATAGGTGAGCATCACAAATGAGTGTGCAAGTAGCAGCAGGGTCTCTGGAACCCCCTTCTGGGGTCAGAGTTTGGAGAATGAGGAGGCAAGACCAAAAGGACAAGGAGAAGAAGGGCTTTGACTCCAAAGGTCAGGGATGGGGGGATGGGGGAGAATGTTCTAGATTCAAGCATATGCAAAGATGTAGAGCAGACAGTGAATGTCCTAAATGAGTCCAGATACAGTGTTTCAAGGTTGTAATTTGGGGTGCTGACCTTAATATTATCAGACCTCAGCCACCATGGCTTTTCCACAGGACAGAATCCATTTTGAAAACTGGAGCTTACACCATATTTTTTCAACTTAAACTTAGAAGAAGTTTGTGGCGAGGAGAAGGCTCACAGAGAAGGCTCCGTCCCATAAATCCTGTTATTTTCCAGTTGATGGAATTCAGAAAACCTAAGTGTAAATAAATGCCTGCCTGGTTTCCTTTGAGTTGCCCTTACACTCTCTCAGGTTTCTTTCTTTCTTTTTTTTTTACTTCAGACTCAAGATAGAACCCATATAAAACAGAACAATTCCAGTGGGAAAATTCCAAACTGGCCCTGAAAGTTCAATGAACTTGAAACAACTGGGCCAAATTGTGAACAAGCATTATTTTCTGTACTGATGGAGGTTCTTAATGTCATAAAACAATACAGGTACATCATAATTATTGGTGTCTGTGAAAGGCCTTTGACTTATGTGCTGTGTAGTTGCCATGGTGACATACATTGTCACCAACCAGCCTGCTATGATAGAGCTAACTGGCTCTGTTGATTGCAAATGTTGCATACCAGACTTTTAAAAAGACTAAAATTGTTGCTCTTTGGCAAAGAGTTATATGTTTGAGCATATTTTGATGCTTTTTTTTTCTCTTTAGTTACCCTTTTAGTGTAGTTATGAACCTTTCATTTGGGTCCAGATGAGGTTTAGTAATTAATGTGCAGAGCAACTAGGATCTGCTAACTTGGGGCTGTAGCTAAGGAGCTATTTTGGTGCCCTTTCTCAGCAAAATAATTGAGAATTTAAAGACTTCAAATCCATTGGCTTCTTGCCCTGTTATATTTAGAGTAATCCTGGTAATAAATTGGTAACTATGGGTTTCAGTGTGGAAGGGCACAAAATAACTGACCCAAGTAATCTAGAAAACAGATGTCTTCAGTTGGTTTAAAGTAAATTCTCAAGACCAGATCGAAAGAAAGCTCTGTGGAACCAATGAAGCTTTCTGTTTTATAGGGCTTTTTTCCTTCTGTAAAACAGTTTTTCTTCTATCTCATCTTTACTCAAACTCTTGAGAAGAGGTGAAAGTATCACCAGATACCTTATTTATGAAACCTGCTGCACAGAAATTCTTTGGATAAAGAATTAACCCTTCAAGAGCCAGCCAGATAGCTCAGGAGACTCAAGTGCCTGCTTATACAGGCTCAGGTATCGGGATTTGATCCCCAGTGGGTTGTGCTGGCCCTGCCCCTGAGCAGGTGACTGAGACTGGGTGTGGTGGCACGTGCCTGTAATCCCAGTGCTTGGGAAGCTGAAAACAGGAGGATCACTAAGAGTCTAATCTGTGTAGTGAGACCTGTAGACCCTGCACTAAAATCCATTTCAAAGAAGGAAAAATTAAATCTTCTGCCTCATACTCATTATTTTCTTTTTAATTCATTCTCCATTTTCAGGACATTCTCCCATCCCCCACCCCCCAGTGGGTAGGATAGCTAGCAGGATGATGAATAAACTTCTGAATATCATCTTGCATTGTGCCTAGAGCCATGTGTGTTTGAGTTGGAAATTTTATCCTATTTTTTCTTTGTGTTCCCTTTGCTCCTCCTATTCAGAATCCCTAACTCAGGAAATAAAGCTCAATGGTAAAACGTAAAATATCTCTTGGAAGATTTTCATTTCAGGCCTTGGCTGAGGTAGTGGAATTTCTTGAGACATCCCAAGGGAATCCAGAGAAGAATAAGGTGACTATGGTGACTGCTTAATGTCATTACCTTAACCGGTCTTAAGTTCAAACAGAGGCAGCAAGAGACTACCTAAGACTTCTATTCCTTGTGAACCAAATTCTTACTATAGAAGGTATTCTAGATCCAGAATGAGCTATGTAGTTTGTTGTACTGCATGCAAAAAAGGGATTGTTTCCGCTTTCAGAAATTATTTTGAAATTTAATATAGTTATGAGTATATTTACTTTGTAACCAGCAGAATAGCTCAGTGGACTAAGTGCCTGCTTAGGCAAGCACAGGAACCAGGGTTCAATCCCCAGATCCACATACCAAGCCAGCCCCATCCCTGGGCATGCAGAGCCAGCCACAGAGTCTGGGTGTGGTAGCACAGGCCTGTGATCCCAGTGCTGGGGTGGCAGAAAGTAAGAGGATCACTACAAGTCCCAAGCTGTGTAGTGAGACCCTGTAACAACTACATTTTAAAAAATTAGAATTTTAAGAGAGGGACAGTAGAACAATGAGCTAAGAACAGGCTAGTGAAACTATACTGCTCATAAGCTCATAAATCTGGCCTTCCTAGATTCTTCATCTTTTGAAAACAGCCAGTTTTTACTTATCTAGTGAGACTCCCTTTGAAAATTTTGTTTTGAGATGATTGGCCGTAAAACCTGGTAGAGTGGCTCTGCTGCCTGCCAGTTAGAACAGGATTATGACAATTAGACCTTTATGATACCCAGAGGTATAGCTCAGCAGACTAAGCGCTTGCTTAGGTAAGCGCAGTGGTGAGGGTTCGATCCCTGCTTCCACTTGCCGCGCCGGCCCTGCCTTCGGGTGCACTGAGCCGGCGATGGAGTCCAGGCCTGGTGGCGCGCGCCCGTAATCCCAGCACTAGGGAGGCAGAAAGCAGGAGGATCGCTGTGAATGTGGGCTGCATAGTGAGACCCTGTGTACAAAAAAAAAAAAAAAAAAAAAAAAAAAGAGAGAGAGAGAGAGAAACTTAATTGCTTTATCCTGGTCATGCTTGGAAAATATATTTTTCACTTAAATTGAAGACATTTTATCCAATTGAGTAATCTCTCTTCATTGCTGGTTCCTAGTTTCTATTACCTAAGAGCATTACTTCCCTGGATCATGTTCCTCTAAAATAAAGAACATCGTAAATGGAATGCATTGGCTCTGTGCCCTTTCTGGGACATCAGACTTTGGGAGTTTAGACCTTGATCTCTGGTGATATGAGTTCAGGTTTTTGGTTAAGAACATGGGTCACCTTTTCATTAGCATTCCCAAGGAGTTTTAATTAATTGAGGGTTAAAGAGATTGAGAGTTGTGGCCTGTAGGTCTAACAGAGATTGAGCTCTCAGAGTTCACCTGACAAAGTCTAGGAAAATGTTGTTGTTATCCTTTGCCAGAAAGATTAGCTCCCACAGAGGCAATGTTTTCACTTAATGTACAATCACCACCTTCTTTAGAATCATCTTTTAAAGAAGGCTTCTTTGCATCTCACAAAATATGGTCTTCCTTTTCTAATGAAGGCAAGAATTAGGTGCATCAAGGAAGTTGTTGGCCAATGGATATACACAGCATTGGGTTCAAAAGGAAAAGACAGCAGAAATACCTTCCAAGTTGTCATTAAGAGGTGTTGAGAAATAGAAGATCTTATAGAAACTGAGGCTCTTGCAACTAGAGCATTTCATCTTTAGTGGCATTCATTCATCTTTACTAAATTCCCAACACTGGGTTGATGTCAAGGTATGAGTATATTTACTTTGTAACCAAAAATTAAACTTCTCTGAAGGGTTTGGACCCCTTGGGACAACTCTGGTTTTTTTCCTTTGAATATGAATTTTATACTTTTTTCCTTTTCTGGCTCAGAGTCAGGCCCCTCCCTAACTTGACTCTTTCAGCATTCTTTGCCTTATGTTCATGCCCATCCTCCCTACTTTGACGGAAACCCTCTATCTTCAAAATAGTAGGCTGTTTTTCTACTTTCTCCCTGCCTCTCACCCATTGTCTTTTCATGGGGTGAAAAGGTCTTCATTTTTCTCTGTCTCTTCCAAATCTGGCTATTAATAACTTTTCAGACATTGTCACGCATAGATTTCCACTCTCTCCAGAGGGTGTTTTTTGTTTGTTTAAGGCAACGTGTTTCCTGTTCTCAACATCATGCTTCCCAAAATGGCTGTGATGGGATTATTCCACACTCCCCTCCTGTGGTCATCAGTTTGACTTCAGGCCAAAAATGGTAACATTGCCCTGCTCTAATAGGGACTCACACTGCCCAGCCTACAGCCCTGCTGGCTGGCCTATGGCAGTCACCTGGTTGATTTTTGAGTCAGATAGGCCCAGAATCTTTTCCTCTTAATGACTCCATTAAAAAGGACTGAGCAAGGCTCCTTGCTTCCTTTCCTTTTTCTGTTCTCGAAGGAAAAAAATTACCATTTTGAATTTGGCATGGGATAGAAATTAACTCAACAGCTACTTGGTTTAAATAGATGTGCTTGCCATATTGTTTTTTAGGGTGAATTTATCCTGACCCAATGATTTTTATGACTGAATGTGGTGTCGTTTCCTTTTTTTAAAAAAAATTAATTTAGTGCCCTTCTAAAAATGATCATAATGCATTCCACACGTATTAAACCTAATGTAAATGTAAGGCAGCTATAAACAACTTCCATTGAGAACAGCACAGTATGACTCCTCACAGGCAACTGTATAATTAAATAAGTCAGCAATTTCATTGTTATCTCAGAGTGAGGATTCTGGGGCTACATTCTTGCCTAGACTCTAGGGCCAACTTAGGGTGTTAGGTATTTGTTTTGGTACCAGAACTTCAGTATCTATTTTAATATGTGATAAACAAATGAATACAATGCAGTCAATAATTCACAGCTCCCTGAGTCATCATGGAAGAATATAATTGTGACCCTGGTTTTTCTTGGGCATGTAATCCCTAACATGCTTTTCAGATTATCCTTAGTTTGAACATGAACCCACCCCCTTCCCAGTGTGTCTCAAAAATGCATACTCCCAGCCTTTACAGCTCTGCCCACTGGAGAAGTGGCCTCCTTCACTCTGTCTTCTGTCATGCACCCTTAATATACCTCTTGAGGAAAAACTTGCTATTTGAATCCTGACCCTTCATTAGAGCTAAAATCGAATGTCAAGTCCTCTCTAACTCATTGAATTCCTGTAGGTTTCATTTATTGAATAAACATTTCCTGTGTACCACTTTCTAGTTCTTACACTTCTATTCTGTGGCATCTACTACATAGTGCTTACCTCTCTTCATTTCTTATAGAAATGAGAAAGGGCATTCCTTACACATCTTTATGTGCCCCAAAGAAAGCCCACCTCAACTCACTTCTCACTAGCATTGAATGGATGAGTACATATGGAGATGGCATTTGGAATCTGAGGTTATCCACCTATAAGAACCTATGCTGCTCAGAAATGAAAAAAACATTATTCTATTTGGAAATCTTTAAGTACAGAATAAATATTAGAGTTTTTCCACAAGAAAACTTCAACAAAAGAGGTTTTACCAATAATAATAGCTATAGTTCATGGCATTTGTTAAATTCCAGGCATTGTGCTAACACTTCGTATGATCTTCTCTCATTGGATATATATAGTACTCCCTGAAAGGGTACCTTTAGACTCCTCCTTTTACTGTTGAGGAAAATCTGACCTTAGCATAACTCAGTTAATGTGATACAGGTAGTGAATGGCAGAGTCAGAATTCAGATCCACGTGTGCCTCAACCACAGCCTAATTCTTAGTTGTTGGGCCAGTATCTAACCTAAAAAAAAAATCACCATCTGTGGTAGATGATAGAAAATATTATATCTGATTACATCTGAAAACTAGAAGGTGATCCAAGTTCCACCCACAGGAAAAAACAAGCAACCACTAAAACCCTGGAGCAATGACTTGAGAGTATTAGAAATAAAAGATGACCTAATTTAATACCACATCAAAACATGAAGATGAAAGGGAAATGATCCACTTTTCTCTATGTCCTTTGTTGATCTGAGATTTAAGGGTGGTCTATCAAGGGAATGAGGAATTTAGGTGTTTTGGTATAGCAGAATATGTAGGTATAAAAGTTATCTTTCCTTTTGATCTAGGGTTGTTTCTTTACTCTTGATAATAAGAAATGAGTTGGCACAGTGGTACTCCCAGGGTGGGATAGAAGCAATCTGTGTAGGTTATGAGTACTCTGAAATTATTCTTAACATATGAATCAAATGGCTTTTAATATGCATATGTGGCTTTCTCTACCATTTAGTCCCTCCCCTTTTGGTTGGAGCCTGGTTCTCTGATAGCAAGACTAGAAGAGCAAGAGTTAGGAGAGTTTGAAAAATATGTAATTAAAAAGTTCTCAATTCAGTTTGTGATACACATGTATCTCCTTGATCTAGGTAATTGATATCAATTATATTACCAGTTTTGACTGGTATCACAGACAGCAGAAGTCAGGGTCAAATCATGATTAATCGAAAGAAGTCCTAATTAATCACTAGAAGGTATATTTTTTTAGTCAACAGAACTCATGATTAGCTAGCAAAAGCTATGATTGAAATAAAAGTTATAGCCAGCAGAAGACATGATTAACCAACTTCGAAGTCCTAACTGATGAACTTGATTACAGATCAGTGTATCTTCTGCTAATCTCAGAGAAGCCCTATCATTCAATTTATGTACAGGTAGTAAGAACAGCTATACACTTAATACTGCAGAATGTTTTAAAGAAGTAAGTTCCAACAAACCCAGGACTGTAACACTGGCTCTGGTTATAGCTAGTACTTCATTGATTCACACTTACCATGCTCTGTGTCAGCCACAGTGTAGTCAGTATGCACTAGCACATTGTTTTTAAAAATTTTATGTATTTTAGTACAGGATCTATAGCGCCTCACTACAGAGATCAGACTCCCAGTGATCCTCCTGTTTTCAGCTTTGCAAGCACTGGGATTACGGGCACATATCACCATACCCAGTCTCCATCACCATCTCAGCACAAATTATGGTGCTGGGGATCAAACCCTGGCCCCTGAACTCTGCCTAAGCAGGTGCTTTAGTTCGCTGAGCTATCTAGCCAACCCTCAGACATTTTTATTGAAATACTTTCTTATTGGCTGCTGAGTAGTGATTGCCTTAAATTTTTGCCCTTGCTCCATTCAAGTCCCTTGTCTTCACTCCAGAAAATCCCACTGGACATTTCCTGGGAGGTTTCATTGGGTGCACACCAACTTTCCTGCCAGAGCTCATGGGAGCTAGCCTCTGTGCCGAGCTTTTTCCCTTGGGAGGGAGGTATAGGTACCAGCAGGAAAATGGCATACTTGAAGTTGGTATTGTAGTACTCTAATGGAGAAATGGACAGTGCCCATTGGACTAAGATTTATAGAGGGAAAATGTACTTAGCATGCTACTAAAGCACTCCAAAATCAATCCAGCTACGAGCACCCACTTGAGCTTCCATGGAGGTGTTGGGATGACTCAAATCTAAAACCCCTCTTGTTGGTGTCCTTTAAAGCCCTAATCTGATAAAAAAAAAAAAAATGATGCCCATTCTTAGCCAGTCATGGTGGTGCATACCTGTAATTTCCACACCTGGGAAACTGAGGCAGGTAGATTGTGCATTCAAGCCAAGCCTAGGCAATGTAGCAATTTAGTGAGGCTCTGTCTCAAAATAAAGGATAAAAGAGACCTGGAGATATGGCTCAGTGCAAAAGCCCTGGATTCAAACTACAGCAACACCACACCACACAACATAACACAGCACAACACAGTGACCATTGCAGCAGGAAAGTCTTCAAACACCACTGCCTCCTTGGCCACTCTTTCCTCCTAGAAACTCCCTCATCTCACCCTCAAGCCATCCCAGCTCATACCTCCATGGTGTGGTAACACCCCTGGAATCCCAGAAATTAACAGCTGGAGAGGGCCATGCATATAAATCGCCCAGCCCCTCACTTAGAAGATGAGAGAGCTTAGCTTCATGAAGGTATAATTTGCCAAAGACCTCTCAGTGATGTTGGAGAGGCCACAGTCAAGAGGCTCAACTTCCAGTAGATCCCAGGTTCTTTTGAGTGTCCCATCTCCCCTCCCTCAGCTGGCCCCTCCAAACAGAACCAGCTCCTTTCTGTTCATATGCTTACTATTTTGCCCTTGCTTCGTGATGTGTCTACCCTTCCATTCCCTTCAAGTGTGCTGAATTACAAATTTTGTTTTTCAAAATACGTGGCTTGTAATTTTATTTTTGAAAATATTTATTTATTTGGTACAGAGTCTCGCTATGCAGCTCAGATTGGTGATGGTTGTCCTGTCTCAGCCTCCCCAGTGCTAAGATTATAGCCCAGTTTTGGTGGCCGGCAAGGTGTGCCTGGGGTTCTCGGGCCCACACAGTGTGCGGTACCAGGGATCAAACCTGGGTCCTTGAGCTTACCAGTCAGGCACTTAGACCACCAAGCTATCTCCCCAGCCATGGATTCTAATTTTAGGTCATATAGGTCTACAGCTTTAAATCAAATAGCAAAAAAATTTGTTTATTTTCACAGAATTTCTCAGAGTGTCAAGTCAATGATCGGTTGCTTTATACTTCCTTAGCTCCCGTTTCAGTAAGCATGAAATGGTTTGGGGTTCCAGGCCTTAAGTAGATCCAATATCCAGTGAGAATAAAATAACATCTGAATATTGTATTAATTTACTTTCCTTTATTTAATTTATGAGCACCTTGTAATGTTAACACTGGGTGCTGGTTTTCCAATTAAGCCACAGATTAAAGGTTTCCATTTTAAATAATATTATAAATAAAGAGAAGAATAAATGTATATATAACATTAAAGAATATCTCATGGCGCACACACATACACCTTCCTCGGAGCAAGGCTCTTGAGGGGAGCAGGGTTCATGTAACAATTCATAAATGCTGATCAAGGAGAAGAAGGGTTTGTGTGATGCAAACCTTACTGTGGTTGAGAGGCCGTTTCTGTTTGTGTAAGCCGTGTATAAAAATACCTCACAGCATGTGTTTTAGTCAGCGAGTATTCTACCATAGTGGAAATGATTTACTGAAACTTAGACCTTCTCCTGAAATCCAGCCAAAACACTGATTTGGAAAACTAAGAAGTCCTATTTAGTTTCTGCTGTCATTGTTACTGAACCAGACCGACTGGCTAATTAGTGATATATAAAGATCTTTAGTTTTCCCTTCTTTCATTTGAGCACCCTGAGATTGTTTTCTCTCCTCCACAGTCACTCATGAAGATTGTGCTGAACTGAATATTCAGTGTTTAATGACCAGAGAAGGTTACTTTCATCTGTACCTCGATTTTTTTCACACATGCAGAAATGACCATACCTTCCACTGGACCCATGATAGAGGAACTGTGGATGTTTCTATAAATTAAACTGGTAATCTGGCAGCCAAAAGTGGCCCTACATATTTTTTACAGGGAAAGATATACTTTGAAGTGACCACGCTGCACAGATTTTTTTTTTTTAGGTTTTCAGAGTACTTGTAACCTGTTATTATAGATTCTGAGCATATTTATAGCTCCAGAGGTAGAAAAATAAACTTTGTTTTCATGGAAAATTTGCATGTCTGAAATACGTGACTGGAGTTGCATCCGTAAATCAGATTTCCAGGTACTTATGCTCAACCTTACTAGTACAATATGTGCCGATGTAAATACACTGTGCAATATGTGTTACACGAGCTTTCTTTGCTAATGTGCTTTAGCTTTGACTGTTGTTATTTCTGGCTCCTGTGGTGTTAGTATACTACAGGGAACGTTGCAGTCAGAGGGAGAGGCTTATTTTCTACCCGACACATTCAGTGGTATGTTTCCTACATTCAAGAGAATCATTTCTAGGGTGGGTATAGGTCACATCACAACTGGTGCAGTGACACTCCTTGCTTTTGAAACTCGGAGATTTCTGGTGAGCAATTAGAGGAAATGAGACTGCAGATTTGTCCTTTATCCATCTTTTTTTTTTTTTTTTTTTTTTTTTTTTTTTTTTTTTTTTTTTTTTTTTTTTTTTTTTTTTTTTTTTTTTTTTTTTTTTTTT
>PVKA01001328.1:0-41607 GCA_004027165.1 Ctenomys sociabilis | reverse complement strand
ATTTGGAGACCTTTGGTTGTACAATCTATTGTATGCTTTATTTCAGCACAGTTTTACAAAAATCAGGACAAATTATTTCTTTGTCAAAACAATTTTCAAAAAGTTAAAAAAAGCAAGCCTCCTGGGGCCAGCAAGATAGCTCAGTAGACCTAGGTGCCCGCTTAGGCAAGCTCAGCCAAGCACAAGGACTGTGATTCTGTCCGTGGCACTGCATGCCATGCCATCCCCACCCACAGGGCGAGCTGAGCCAGCCAGAGTCCAGGTGTAATAGCACACATCTGTAATCTCAGTGCTGAGGAGGCTGAAAACAGGAGGATCACCGCGAATCTAAGCTGCCTAGTGAAACCCTGCAACAACCAAATACATACAAAAATAAATAAAAAATTCCATATTCAGTAGACACATGTCCAAAATTTATTTAACTCAGGACCAGGGATATAGTTCAGCAGAAAGCACCTGTCTTCCCAGTGCAAGGCCCTGAGTTTGATTTTCAGTACAAAAAAAATAATAATAACTCAATTATGAGGGGAATACTGTAGTATAACAAAGACAGTTCAAAAAATGCCATGAGAAAGATACATAAGTAAATAGGGAGGTATATATTATAAAAGGCAAAAAAAAAAAAAAATGAAGATTAGGTCCCAAAGTAAAAACATAGTTAATATCCTACAAGGCAATAAATTACTAATCTTTGGGATTATTTTTTTTTAACCTAGGAAAAAATCTTTTGTACCTCCACTAGGCAAAATTCACTGTAATGCACCACCATTCCATAATCTTTCACATCCTACGTTCAATGGATAGTAAGTAGCAAGTCAACCGAGTTACACTTCTAAAGATCGTGAGATGACCCGTAAGTGGGCTCCTCAGTCAATGCTATAGAACATTGTTACCTAAAAGAATTTTCTGCACTGATGAAAATAGCCTCTGTGTGTGCTGTCCAGCGTGGTAGCCACTGGTCGTCAGTGTTTACTGAGCATTTGAGATGTGGTTAATGCAGATGGAGAACTTAAAGACTAATTTTACCTCATTTTCATTCATTTTAACTTAAATTACGATCGGTGGCTAACAGCTACCCGTTGGACAGCACAGCTCTGACGTGCTCCTATTCCATAGGCAGATATTCTTTTTTTCTGCCTTGTTTCCAATTTTGTGTGATTTTTTTTTTATTCTAAGCACTTGGCAGGTGAAATTATGTTTTAAATGCCATGATAAGAGCTAAATATATGAAAAAAGTTGGAGAAAACTCCAAAAAAGAAGTCTTACATGAAGCAAATAAGTTCTTATGCTAATGCAATGCATTCTGAATTGGCTTTTCTGTGGTGTGCTCCCCTGAAATTGTTCTGGCCAGTAAGGTAATTAATTAAACTAAGCCTGTTTGGAGGGACTCTCAACCCTGCCTGCCGTATTTCATATAATGAGGTTTATATTCATTTTCTTTTAGCAAAATAACAGTGGTCATTCTGGGCTGGCTAAATAGCTCAGTGGATTAAAGCTCCTGCAAGCAGCCTCAGGGGCCAGGAGTTTGATCCCCAGGCCTGCTGTACCAGCCCCACCCCTGGGGCACGCTGAGACAGCAATTGAGACTGGGCATGGTGGCACATGCCTGTAATCCCAGCTCTTGGAGGCTGTATACAGGTGGATCATGACAAGTCCGATCTAGTAGTGAGACCCTGAACACCCTAGACCCTTCTTTAAACTACAAAAAATAAAATAGAAGTAGTTATACCTAGTTTTGATTTAAAAAGGCTTTTGAGTCTGCAACAAAAAAAGTGAGCTATAAATATTTAACAAGGGTCTTAAGGTTGTATATAAGTGAACTCTTTTGTTGCTGACGCTTTGTTGCTGAAGAAAGCTGGCCAGATAGGTAAGCAGACCAAAGTACCTGTTTAGGCAAAATGCAGGGACTTGGGTTCAATCCCTGATACCACATGCCATGCCAGCTCTACCCCAAAGTTGCACTAAGACAGATTGAGACTGGGCGAGGTGACAGGCACCTGTAATTCCAGGGTTTGAGAGACTAAAAACAGGAGGATCACTAGGAGTCTGATCTGTGCAGTGAGGCCCTGTACTAAACATATTAAAAAAAAAAAAAAAAAAGTAAATTCATTGGGAGGTTTGATTTTGATATTTCCATGAAGCATGGATGTTTTACTTAGTTTGCTCATCTTATCTGCTTACAGGGCTTTTTCCGCAGAAGTATTCAGAAGAACATGATTTATACTTGTCACCGAGATAAGAACTGTGTTATTAATAAAGTCACCAGGAATCGATGCCAGTACTGTCGACTCCAGAAGTGCTTTGAAGTGGGAATGTCCAAAGAATGTAAGTGGAATCTCAAAAAAACTTTGCCTTTTGGTAAATATAATTGCTCAGCTTCTGAAGTTAAATCATGAGGACTGCCAGGGTGAGACACTCAGTCATGGCGCTAATGATAGATTGCCAAGTGTAGGCGTAAACAACAATGACATGCAAATGGAATGACTAGGGAATGACTGGAGATTTTCAGATACAGCTTGAGTAGTAGTTGGTGGAAAGGCAGGAGTTGGGTGCTGTGGATAGCATATTTGTATTCCTGGGCAAGGGGCTAACTCACTGCATATCCTAGTGCTGACTCCATTTCTCCATCTGGATGGTGGGAATAAGGATCTTAATATCCAGGAGAGAAAAATGAACCAAGAAGCATGAATAGTAACAGCAGTACTAATTTGCCTTTTTGTTTTTAATGGGATCATACAACTTTCATTTTAGAAAAAACCATTTTGAAACTTGGAACACTGGCATTTTTCACAACCTGTTAGTTTTCTCTCTCTTCCAAATCATAATTTTTTTATCAATGCAAAAGGGAACATACATTTCTAATAAATTAAAAATTGCTTATTCACAAACATCTAATATGGGGTACTTGAAATATACAGGCTTTAAAGTAGAATGTACACAGTATAAATTTCTCATTGATGAATTTTCTTTCTTTGATAATTTCAAATGTAGGGAATAAGAAATGTATTGGTATGAGGCTTGTCTGTGGTAGCCACGAGAAGTGACTGGGACATGTGCTAGGTGAAACACGTACAGGATGGCTATCCTTTTCATTTATTGCATCAGTTGGGAATTTGGTGAGAGCCATTGTGTGAATCACTGGATGTGGTGCTATGGAAGGATCCTGCAGAGGCCATCATCCCCCAAGAGCATGGAATAAGAAGCCAGGTGCCCCATCTGTGCTCTGCAGTGAAACTGCATTACTTCGAGGCTGTGCAGCTGAACTCCTGGTCCTCTGCTGCCAGCTGCTGCTTAGGGGTTACTGTGGATGCTTCCCAGCACCCCGTGCAGCTGCGTGTCCTGCCTGTACTCCTATCCCTTCACCTTTCATAATGGCACTTAGATTTCAGTTTGTTTTTATATCTTTGGATTTCTATACCTCAGGGCTGGAACTGACCCAGTCAACTCAAGCCAATGAAATTCTCAGTTCCTTCCATAGTCATTAGCTCGTTGTGTGGCCAAAGAACCAAGGACAGTCTGATGCAAGGTAATTCAAGACTTAGGCTTAGAACATTTGTACAGGGGCACCCCCTTTTCTAATGCATGTGAACATGGAAGCAAGTAGCCATGTGGATGCTGACAATGGTCTTCTGACTCCAAGGGAAGTCAGTTGTTGGACAAAGCAGGTACCGTTGATGGCATGAAGAAGGGATAGATAGCAGAGCCTGACATTACCGAATTACTCAACTAAGAAACCCTCTGAAATCTCTGCCTCTGAGTCACTTTGTTATATTTTCCAAGAAGTACACACTAAGGCCATTAGAGTTGGGACTCTGTGTTTTACAGTACCCACCAGCAAGACTGGATTAGGACATCAGTCAGGAAAGTGTCTTGCATAGACTGTTTTCTTCTGAGAAGGTCTCTCTGAAGATGGTGGGTCACTTGGCCACTTTACCTAGTTTTCCTTTGATTCCCCCCAAACTTCAGAGATATTAAATTACTTGAAGTCAATAAATGTGGAGACTTGAAGCAGAAGTTCGGTCATGTCAGGGTGAACATTCCTACTTCTGAAGGGAGAGGTGTGAAGACCTGAAGTGGCCAGGTTGTTTATGTGTGTGAGACCCCCACAGTGATCACCTATTGCTCTATTTTTGGTCTGACTTTCTGCAGACGTTATGTTATGCTGCATTTCTGTGGGACAATCTTAGTTCAGACTGAAATTATAAATTAGTTAAGCCAGATGTGAGCTCAGGAAAAAAATCGGTCCGTTTTGCTTTATTTTGTGTGGGCCAGAGACCCATTTCCTGCTTACATTACTTAAAACCCATATCCTGCTGCTCTGTAAAAACTGGCAGCTTGGTTGGCAATTAGAAAAGAATAATGTTTGCACCCACAGGAAAACCGTAGCTTCAACTCTCAAAGAACTTGTCACCTTAATTAGATTTTAAAATATAGAAATGGGAAGAAAATCAAATCATTATATCCAAGTACACAAATATAAATGTTTTTCTTAGGGAGAAATTGAAGGGCAGCTAAACACGTGGAGTATAGGAATTGAGAGGCTAATAGAATATTTTGAAGGTTGAAACAGAAGGAGGCAGGCAAATCTGAGGATCAGTAAGCAATTATACCACAGCATACACAACTAAGATGAACCCAAGAATAGTAGACTCTTGTAGAATGTTAGACCTGAAAAGAGATCTTAGAGATTGGTTTTCACTCACATCTCTCATCTGACATACAAGTACACTAGGGTCTGGAAAGGTGAAGCGGCTCTCCCAGCCATCCCTGACTGGCTAATGCCAGAACCAAGTCTATAGTTCCAGGCTGCACCTATACTCACCCTGCCGTCTCTAGAGTAGCAAGATGTAGTGAGATTCGTATTCAGTTCCAGCCCTAAACCCTGTCAGTTCATTGATGGGCATGAGAACCTTCTGGATACCAAAGAGAAACCTAGAACAAATTGGTTTAAGCTAAGAAAAACTGGCATGTGTAAATGAAAAATCTAGAGAAACATGGCTGGATCCAAGGACAGATGTTTGTTTCTAGAGCATTGTTTCTTGTCATTTCCCACAGCTATTTTTTTTTACAGTATTAGTTTTCTTCTTAGGAAGATTTTTCTCTGTGGCAGGAAAGGAGGCCACTGGCAACTTCAGGCTGCTGGTCTACCCAGAAAAAGAAAGAGATTTGGAGATCAAATTCATTCCATCATAGCCTGACGTTAGATTTTTCTTGGTCCAACTTGAGTCATTTAACCCTCTATGAACACATTGCTTAACCCGAGGGACAGAATATTATCACTGGCCAAATGTGGATCATGAGTCAATCCCTCAAGCCCAGGATTAAGGTTGAGGCCACCTGACATATGCGGGCAAGAGGTATGGGGGAAGGTATACTTCAGTAGGGAATCAGCAAGCCAGGAGGCAGAGCTTGGGTGTGGCTCAGGGTTACAGTACACGTCTTACATGGGTCAGGCCTGGGACTCATCCCCAGCAGTGCAAAAAAGATGAAGAATAGCAAGACGGGAAGCAAAAATGACATGATATCCATCATAAGTCAAGGCTTATGTGATGGTCCCAGTTTATTCTCCTTAGTTCCTTTTGGGTTTTAATTTTTTTAGGGGAAGGGGGCAAAGAAATCTAATTGTGGTATAGTAGTAACTACTTAGATTGGGGTACTCTGTGTCTTACATGTGTATGTGCCTTATTTTAATACATAAGTCCTCACAAAAGCCCTAGTTTATCATCCCTCCCCTCCCTTTTTGTTGGCCATCCTGGAACTTGAGGCATAGAGGAATTAGTTACCTTGCTTAAGGTAATGCAGTTAGTTAGGGGCAGGGGTAGAGTGTAGAACAAAACAGTTGGATTATACAGTCTACATTCAAACTGAAATATATACTGCATGCCATAAAAAGCTTTTAAAACTCTGAATTACTTTTTCTACTTTCTTTTATTGCCAGTGGTTAATAAAATAACCACACTCTTTATTCTATATTAGAGATCTATTCCCTAGAAAATCATGTGCAAATTTAATTCTTATAGATCAAATTTGATTTTAAATGTGTAAAGGGATTTACTAGTGAAAGAAAGTCTGTACTGTGGTCTACTAGAAACTGTGATTATTTCTCCATTTTTCTGGTTCATAAAGGTTGGTGGGTTTGCTGTATATTTTCCATTGGCTTTCCAGAGTCAAGGAAGTAGCTATCTGTCAGTGTGCATAGAAGTATCTGTCTTTCAGGGTGTGGAACTTGAGAGTGGTAATGGCAAGAAAAAAAATCAATTTTTAGCAGCATTCTAAAAGTGGTACAAAAATTCACCAAGAATTGCAGGAAGCAAAGGAAGCAAAACATCTCCAAGCTGAAGTGATGAGCTACTGTGGGGTGAAAACCCTGTGAAAACAGCAGTAAAAGGAAGCTTATGTCAAACTCCTAAGTTAAAATAAGAACTGAAAAAAGAGAGCAATCCTAAAGGTTACTAGGGATTGTGAGAGAGATGCCCATGTTGTGGAAGGAGAGGGCTTATGATGCTTTTGCTCAGAAGCTGAAGGGATAAGGCCCTCAGAATGCTTGACCGTATGCTGTCTCCGTCTCCGACGGAAATTCACATACAAGTTTGACTTGTTAAGACCAAAGTCAGTACACTACTTTGTAAAGGCCAATTCTTTAGAAAAGGTTTTGAAATTTTTAGAAAATACTTTTGATTTCATGGACCATGTGATTCCTGTCATCTTTTTTTTTTTTTTTTTTTTTAATGAAACGGGATTGAACTCAGGGTCTTGCACTTGCCAGGGAAGCACTTATTCTACTGAGTCATCTCCCTGGCCCGCCTGTCATCCTAATACAAAAGAAGCCACAGGAAATACATAAACAAGTATGGTTATGATTTGTAAAACTTTATTTGCAAAAACATGTTAAGGACTGGGAATAGCCTGTGGCCAAGCTATGCCAACTTCTCTTGGGAGCACCCACCCAGAGTCCCCATCTCCATCCTGGCTGACCGATCCGTTCATCCTGGCCTCCATTCCGAACAGTAGGCTCCAATACTGAACTACACTGGCCATGAGCCTTGTACCTTCATTGACCGTACCACTTCCTCCTGCATAGCCTGAAGCCCAGCTGCCTGCTGACACGTCATTTCCTCTCTGAAGTTTTCCTGAGCCCCATCACAAACTCTCGCCAGAGGTATTCATTCCTCTGTTGTTTTCCCAGAGTGCTTTGCACATCGCAAACTAGAAACTTATGTGTTAGAGTGCATTTCACATACCAGTGAGTCTCCTCGCTTGTTTATGAATTATGAAAGTATCACTTCTCAACCTTTTGGCTAAGATCCGGTGCAGTATCAACACCTAAAAGGTAAGCGTCTTATCTTTCTCACCTGGTATTCTCAGATTGTTTGGCTTAATGAAGTTCGATTCATCAACTGGTGAAATGTGACCATCTCAAAAAGAAAACCAAACCCAGTTTCTCTGTGGCTTTACTTTCTGAAAAGTTGTCAGGTGCTGAGCAACTCTGGGTGTGTATCTCTTCTCATAGTTCTCATTCATATGTCTGGGAGGGGCCCAGAACAAGTTCTTCAACTTCTCTAGGCCTGTGTGTTATGCCTGCACAAGAGAAACATTAGTCCTGACTCACGGTCAGGCATGGCATGAGAACTGATGCCTCTAATCCTGTTTGGACACCAGATTTCCACAAACTGCTTTCTCTTTGCAGTTCTCCTCCTCAAAGACATTTGATCTTCTAGTGCTTTCACCAGTGAAAGAAGTTGATCTCAGCAGCCCACGCCCCCCTAACACATATACTTTTCTTGGGTAATGTGTAAAAGCCCTGCTAAAGTGGAGCTACTAGGATATACAAGAGGAGGAATTTGAAGCTCAGCCTCATCCAACCTTTGCTACCTAGTTGTTTACTGACAAAAGAAGAGGACCCTTGGCTAGGGAGACAGTTCAGTGGTCTAAGTGCCTGCTTGGCAAGCATCAGGACCTGGGTTTGATCCCTAGTACTGCATGCCATTCTGGCCTGGAATCCTGGGCGTGCCATGCCAGCCCCAAAAGTGTGGTGGTGTACCACGGTAACCCCAGTGCTGGGGAGGCTGAGACAGGAGGACCACTGTGAATCCAAGCTGCATAGTGAGACCCTGTACCAAGAAGAAGAAGGGGAGGAGGAGGAGGAGGAGGAAAAGGAAGAAGAGGAGGAAGAGGAGGAGGAAGAGGAAGAAATGGAGGAGATGGAGGACCCTGGAATAGGCTAAATATTTGGGTCAGAAGACTACAAGGAAAATCCCAAACAATGATCAGGCCAGAATCATGGCTTCTTGATCTTGGCTGCCTTAACCTTTGGCCAGGTACTCCTGGGGTAGAAGCCCCCTAGGTTGAGTACACCTCTATTCATACCTGAAACAAAGACGCTGATTCAAGTGTCCTGCTTATGCTTTTCTTCTGGGAACCATTGGCCAGGGCCTCACAGAGGGACCCTCTTGTCATTGTTCTATGAGGTTATAGTTGTGTACCCCATGCCCTTGAGTGGTAGGTAAAACCTATCTTTGATTTTGTTTGAAAATGCTGTTAAGTATTCATTCCACAGCATTTTTTGTTCTATAACTGCTTCATAAGTGTATTTGTAGAATAGCACAGTTGAATAATCTCTGAATTTAAGAGTCTCCAAGCACTCATTGACACCTCATTTGGAACAACAGGCTGACCTTAGAAATGGCTTTTTATAAAATCTCTGCATTCTGATAACTGTTTTTGACATGTGTACCACCATGGGTCAGGTGGGTGGAATGCATGTGCCTTGGATAGACACTTACTACTGCTACCAGATAATTTTATTCCTTGCTTCTCAAATTCCCTCTGCCCCCTTAGGGTTAACTTACATTAAACTAGACCTTTTGAGCTAAAGGTACTTGACCTTGGTGAGAAATCACCTTTGATGGTGTGCAAATTATATTGTGCTCATTGCTTCTGCTGGATTTCACTGGTTTAATAACAAGGAAATGCATATTGTAAGTTGCCCTGTGTACCCAGGAAATGACACAAAAATTATCATCAGGACACTTAATGTCTTTCTAATTTTAGTTTATTTCTTTATTTGTTCCCATGTTATATCCCAGCTTGTTACTACGATTTCAAGGTTCACTGTGATCATTTTGTTCTGTTTAGCAGACAGGTACCAGGAACCAGGCCCCTTTCTCCTTCAGCTCTGAAAGCACAAATCCACAAAAAGCCTGGAGAAATTGGCAAAAGGCCAATGCTTTGTTTGTTTGTTTATTATGCATTTAGTACAGGGTCTGCAGGGCTCTACACAGATTGGACTCATAGTGATCCTTCTGTTTTCAGCCTCCCAAGTGCTGGGATTTTATAGGTGCCCACCACTATGCCCTGTCTCAGTCACTCTCTCAGTGTACCCTGGGGCAGAGCCAGCACACCATGCTGGGGATCGAACCCAGGTCCACTTTAGTCCACTGAGCCATCCGCTCAGCCCTTGCATTTTTATGTTTAAATGTGTTCTGGAAATTGAAAAATAATTGGGCACTCCTTTTCTACTTGCCCAACATTAATGTTTTTCTGCATCTCTCCAGGAGCTTTAAAGAAAAAGAAAGAGAAGCAAATTCCATTCAGGCACCAGCAGCCTGGTGATGTCAGTGCCTCTGTGGGGCTTAAAGCCCATTAACACTCAGACTGCAAAGGAAATATTAAAGTTCTTTCAGCTTTACTAATACATTTCTCCTTGCTGCCTGTTTCCTGAAGAGGGGGCACTCAGTACAGTCTCACCTTAGAAAAATGAGAACTTTCCATTTTACAGCAAGACAGAAGAAGGACAGAGGGCTTTAAGTTAGGTTTCCCTGGGTTCCGACCTCACCCCACCCCAGCTGCCTCCATGGAGCCTGTTGCATAACTTGGGCAGCTCCAGTAGAGTGAGCTCCCCCACACCTGGGGATTACCCTAGCCACTCCACTGGATGATTTTGTGCATTGGACCTTTGGCACGCAGTAGGTGTGAGACTAAGGACAACTGTTGTCTTGGGTTCCTCTGTGGTGACATGGTGTGCCTCTGCTGTGGCTGGCACAGATGTTTATTAGTATACTAAGCATAGCCTTGATTGTACTTTAAGAGAATAGTGAAGGGTAGAGTCGCTGTGCATTTTGATTCATTTATAGTCCCATGGTGTACCTGGACAGCCACAAATACTATGTCCAAACATTAAAAATAAAGTTTGCAAGCATAGTTTCTCAAACAAGTAACTGCCTGCCTTGGCTATGATGAACTGTAAACTGGGAAACAGATGGTTCATTTGCCTGGAGATGCCATGACATGTGTAATCAGAGAATGAGAAAGTATCCTGGTATCACGGAACCCAACTCCAGGGAGAAAACTGAACTGGGGTGTTGGAAAGGACGCCTGGCCTCTTCCTGCACTGTCAGCTCGGGGTGAAGTCCTGAGGTTCTCCCAGGCAGTGCCAAGTCACCACAGACGGATGCAATCATTTTCCAGCATCTTCCTCTCTGGGCTTACTGAGCACCTTCTGCCCCTCCTCTTACTTTATCTGGGACTTTGAGGCCTGCCTGGCCCCAGGGTCTGTTATCTCCCTTCTCCCAGCCAAGTCTCACCCTCTTCAGCGGCATCAGCAGAAACACTTCTGCAATCAGCCGTCGCAGAAGATCCCGAGGATCTGTCAGTGCTACACCCTGGTTGATGATGGTTGCTTATCCCTAGGCACTTTACCAGCGGCACAAGGCACACACGCTATGTTAGCTTTTGATCACTGCCACAAATGCCTCAGATGAACAACTTAATAGGAGAAGGACGTTTATTTTAGCTCATAATTTTGGCTCAGGGTTGTTTGAGGATCTGGGTTAAGGCAGAATCTCCTGGTGGAGATTAAAGATGCTCACCTTCAGCTGGGGGAGCAAAGCAGAGGGCAGGAGGTGTCACAGGACCCCCTTACGTGCACACCTGGGTCACGGAATTGTCTTCACTAGTCTCTACCTCTGGAAGGCTCCTCACTGCCCAGTGGTGCCAGACTGGGAACCAAGGCTCCATTCAACACTTGGGCCTCTAGAGAACATTCGAGATTCACAATACTGAAATCTCTTGAGACTTCAAGCTACCTTGTGCAGCAAGAAGGACAGGAAGAATATTGATTTCCAGATTTTTGAGATTCAGAGCACTTGAGATACTGCCTAAAACCACACTGCTACCTTACACCCCTGGGACTTAATTTCATCCCTAACCGCATTTCTTTAACAATGAGGTTCTCGCATGTGTTTAATTCTATATCCAAGTTTTCAGTATCTTTACCCATATCCGCTCTCTTGTTAAGACTTCTGTTATTTACATAAGTGATCTGGTTTGATATGTATACTAGTTCAACACAACATTTTTCTGACTGTAAACTACGCACACAGTAGTATGAAACAGAATTTTAGAATATATTGAGCTTTGCATGGAATCATATCAAATCTTACAGTGATGAAGTGATTCCCTTTGCAACATTTATTCAGTCTTTTGATCATGAATGAGAAAAATCTCAGATTGGTGCCAGTAGATCTTGAATTAGTGCTTTCCAAGACTATATATAAAGACAGAGACAGAGAGAGAGAGAGAGAGAGAGAGAGAGAGAGAGAGAGAGAGAGAGAGAGAAGAAATGAGGGAGGGACAGAGGGAGGAAGGGAAGGGAGAGAGAAGATAAGAGAAGAGAAAAAGAGGGGAGGAGAGGGGAGAGGGATGGGAAGGAGAGGATAGGACAGGAGAGGACGGGAGAGAAAAGAGCAAAGAGGGCAGAAGACCTACCTAGCACTGTACTGTATTTCAGAGATCTGCAGACTTTTTCTTGAGTGGATACATAATAAATATTTTGCCCTTACAAGGCCATCCAGTGCCAGTTGTAGCTACTCTACTTTTGCAGGATGAAAGCGTCATAATTGAAAGTGGCTTTGTTGCAGCAAAACTTTACAAACACACATCTTTGGACAAAAATCTCTTTATTTTTTTACCCTTGTCTTCTATTTATAGTGAATGGAACTATTTTCCCTTTATAAGAATAAGGTACAAATTTCTCCTACATTTATTGTAGCAGAATAAACAAAGTCCATTGAGGCAGAAGTCATAAGAGATTAGTAGCCTATGAATATGTGGCAAATCATGATAGTAGTGCTGGAAGAAAAGGTTTGAGAAACTCTGGTTTTCTATGTCAGCGGATCATGCACACTTGTGTCTTAACAGAAAGAGAACTGAGAGGTAGAGTCTAGACCCCTCCAGAGTCCATGTAGTGCCTTGGCTATTATCCTGCAGAGACTGCGGTCTTGCCCTGTGCCCCAAACCCCCACACCTTTAAGGTTGTACCCAACTTGAGGCTGGGCAAGAGGGACTGGATTTTCTTGGCTCTCAGAGGTCAGTCCTGTCCCAGCGAAGTGATGGTCACTGAAAGAGCTCATCTGTCATAGTGGAAATTCATCGAGGGAAACTGATGGATGGGGCACGAGCTGCATGGGAACCCCCCTACCACACGGCCTGCACCACATCCTGAAGAACTGTAGGGCAGCAGTGTGCCTTAAAGCTGGGGCCCAAAGCAGACCGATTCCTGGCCTCAGCCTACCACCTAACTCCGTGTGCTCCTGGGCAGGGTATATAGTAATGTCAGTGTACCTGAGGGTCTTTGTCCATGATATAACGATAACTATAGAGCTTCATGCAGCTATTGCGAGGAGGTGATCCTTAGTGGCTGTACAGAGCTGTGCATGTTCTTGCCAGGCCAGTGGTCCAGTTACTTAAAACGAGTACACTCAAATTGGAAGTTTGCCCTTAGGGGCTCAGATCTGCATAGCAGGACCCGTGGGCAAAGGTTCAGCTGTGAGCCTGCTGGTCTGCTGGGATTTGTGGTTCTGTGTCACTTACGGGGTTGGCTCCAAATGTCTCAGCCTGCGTGGAGCTAGCCCAGGTCCCCAGCCGTCCCAGACACTGGGCTCTGGTCATGACCCCCACTGTGCCTTAGACCACCAGTGTGTGCTTCACATGACGCAGCCTCAAGATTCTCTGCCTGGGATGCCCGTCCTCTACTCTCCACCTCTGGTCTTCCTCAAAGCCACTTCTGTCTAAATGGCATGTGTGTACACCTACACAAAGTCTCACACATACACAACACACTGTGCCAGCAGCAGTCCGTACAGTGATGTGTCAGTGGTACTGCTGCTGAGATAACTTCCAGATTCAAACTTGTCCTTGAGTCATGTGTGTGTGTGTGTGTGAGTGTGTACATTATATGTGCATGTGCAAGCACATGTGTTTCTAGAGAAAGAAAACCCACAGGAGCTCCATGAACTGGTTTTGAGAACCTTTAGGGTAGGAATGGGGTCTGATTCTCACTTAGCTCCTAACCTGTGAGCCTGATGCCTTGAGTATTTGAGGACTACTTGAAGGTTTGAATATTTGAGGTATTTGAGAGCTAAAGATTCTGAATCAGGAGTATTTACTTACTTATTTATTTATTTATTTATTTATTTATTTATTGGCCACAGGGTCTCTCTACACAGCTCAGACTCAGACTATGATCCTCCTGCATAGTGATCCTCCTGTCTCAGCCTCCCCAGTAGTGGGTTCACAGGTGTGTGCCACCACGCCAAGTGTCAGGGCCAGTACATCATGCAACACCAGCAAACTCAGATTCTTGCACTTGCCAGGCAGGCACTTAGACCACTGTGCTGTCTCCCCAGCCCTGAATCAGGAGCTTTTGTGTAGTTTTTCTCACTTAAAGACAAATGGAAGTTCAAGGAAACTAGGTTCCGTGATGGACAGAGGCCATTTTTATCTTTTTAATTTTCCCTTTCTATTTTCACCATATGTAATAGCATGCTGTCCTTTCGCAGTTCTTGTACCTTCTGTAGTGGATGCAACCAGGAAAGCTCCTGGATAGGTCCTGACAGAGGAGATTAGCCCTTTCTCTAAACTGCACAAACGCACAACACACACACACACACACACACACACACACACGTTTGATCAAATGTAAACTTTATTAACATATGTTGTTATTTTATGTACCTCTGAAAAGAAAACAGTACCAATTAAACTTAGACACCAAAGAGAGTAAAAACAGGTGGCAATTTCAGAGAGGAAGAAACTAGATATCTACACTATAAGAAAAAAAGGAAGCACCTCACATTTCTAATCTAGAAATATTCTCTGTTCTCATCGTGAGCTATTTTTCATTCTGCTTTAAATAGACATCGATAAAACCTCAGTGCTCGGTGACAATCCCCAGCACAGAGAGTTGGTGTATAAATATGTAAGTGCTTCTGAAATAGCTGGCAGAGAGCCCTTTGTTTGGAAACAAATGCCTGCGTGGAAATAGCAACCCGAAATCCTCCTGCAGTTCCTGTGTTCTGGGGCAGTGAACACAGCCCTTTAAGTACCTTCTCCCAGTGACAGCAATTCTCTGGAGGGTGGCTCTGCCTAAATTGCTCAATAAATCCATGTGTAGAGTACAGTCTGGAATTCGCTCTTCCTGGAGTGGTATCGAGCTCTTAACCCCTGTCTCTTCTCTCTCTGCCATCGCAAAATATTAACTATCTCAGTTAGATTGTTTCTCTCATTCTTCTCTTTTTACAGCTCAACAGAGCTAAGCAATTATGTGATGAACTAGATGAATGGAGACAGGCATTTTTAGTACTGGAACCAAGGAAAGCCAATAGCCCATTTCCTCAGGAGAACTGTTTCTATTCCGAAAGCATCTTGGGCTGCGCCCACACTCCATTTTGCCAGTGTGAAATATTTCTGGAGTTTTAAGATTCTGATCATTTTATTTTCTAAGTGATTTTAGAACAGAAATATATTGAAGTTGGAAATTAAAATCTCCCATTACCATCATTTGGTCTGATATCTCAACAAAAAAAAATTTTTTTTTTGATTCCACAACATACTTACGTCTTAAAATAGGACTGAACAATTTCACTGCTCTTTCAAAAGGGACCATTTAGGAACCACTTGTGATGCGGTTCTTCTGAAAGAACAAAAGTTGATTCTGGTAAATTGTGATGACTCAGGAGGTTTAATGAGGATGGAATTAAGCACAAAGCGTGATGAGCAGAGAGTTCCTGCTCTGTGTCCTGGAAGTGTGGGGCGAAGCTCTTGGTCAGTTTAAACTGAATGCAGACTTGTGGTGATGGCATTGCACATTGAACTCTCAGAAATCTGACAATATGTGGGCTTCAGCGAGTCCTGCCCTGCTCCTGTGCCTGCCACCCAGTGGGGTATTTCAGAAAAGTGATGTCAGGGTTTCCTCCTGGAGCAAATACTCTGAGATGGCTTTCCACATATTTCTCAGGATGATATTAGTGTCCGGGACTATAGAATGTGAAGGCCCATTTTGTTTCAGCAAATAGTACCTTCCTTCTGTGTGACTTTGTGTTCCTGAAGAATGGAATTCTGTCCACCAAACTGTAACTGGGGAGCTTCATTTCACCAAAATAACTGACAGTAGAAGAACTGCCCATGACAAGCATTGGTGAGAAGAGAGGCAACTGGAACTCCCACACATGACCCGTGGGAGCAGAAATCAAGAGAAAGTTTGGACAACTGTTGGGCAGTATCTTCTAAAGCTAAATAGGCCAAGTGTACAGTAATACTGCTCCTGGGCCACGCTCAAGAGAAGTTAGGGTGCAGACCCACAAACAGACAAATACAAGAATGTTTAGAACAGTCTTACTGATGATAGCCCAAACCTGGAAAACATTCATAAGTCCTTCAAAAGTAGATATATTTTGAGGGAGTCAAATAGTGGAACAGTCAGAGTAAAACAAAAAGAACAAACAGCACGAGTAAATCTTTCAGACATACTAGATAAAAGGTTTAGAAGAGAACACTCTATGTAATTGCATTTGTATAAAGATGAAAAAGAACAAAGTCAATCCATGTGAGAGAGGTGAGAGTGGAAGATAGCCTGAGATACGGGACATTAACTCCAAAAAGGTCCCACGTAGGACCTTTATGGGGTGCCAGACATTGAAACCTTATTAGGTGTGGACACATATACCCATATTATTATAAATGTTCTATAACTGGTTATCTTAATATGTCTGATTCATATTGTTATCTGTCACTCTAAAAGAAAAATGATTGAAATGTAGCAAAAAGAGCCACGGATAGCCATTATTTCCAGTTCACACAGAAATTCTTTTGGATGGAGTATACTATCCACTTTTTAGAATCCACCTCTTTCTCAGTTAGTCTTCTCTCGTTGCTGGGACAAATACCCAACACTCATGATGAAGGGAGGAAAGGGTTATTTAGCTCACAGTTACTGGAGGGGTCAGTCCATGCTCAGCTGGCTGCAAGGCAGAGTGGCACATGGCAGAGGGCAGCCTTTCGCGGCAGCAGCAAAGAGCGGAGAGCAAAAGGGAGGAGTGGGGGCCACATGGCTACAGAGAGCAAGTTGTCTCCCTCATGTTACATTCAGTCTATCGCCCCAGGCCGGGTGTAGCACTCACACGCATAATCCCAGCAGCACTCACACGCATAATCCCAGCACTGGGTCAAGAATTAATCACAAAGTCTAGAAGTTTGCCCGTGACTACACGAGGCTTTGGGGTGAGCAACTAGACACAAACCATAGCAACCTCTCTTTCAACATATTAAATTTCTTCATAAAGCATTTTGACCCCTGCTTGGAGCCTTTTCCGCTGGTTTGAGACCCTTTACACTTGGAGCTTTGAATGCCCACAGAGCACCAGAGATGGACTGTCATCCCTAATTCCCTCTGAACCCTTTGAGAGTGGTTGTGTGAAAACCAAAACCCGTTGCCCTCCTCAGTAGCTTGCCCTGAGGGTGCCACGCAACACACACTCACAGCCTGGGGTTATATCTGCAGCTACTGTGTTTTGGGAAACCATTTTAGTCATCACATCATAAAAAAACTTTTAAAAAGATAATGTAAGAATTCTCTTTAAATATTGTGCACTCATCCACAGTAACAGTACCTCTCAGTTATGTACAATCAAAGTGTGATTTATGAAACTTTATGGATTTGAGACTAATAATTATGTCTGTCTTTTTATATTTAAAAAAATCACAAGATATCTTTTCACCTTCTTTCATTAGTGATCTTGATTCTTTTTTTTTATTTTAGGGACGGGTTTACAGGGTGCTCAGGGTCTCACTACTAGATTGGACTCGTAGTGATCTGCCTGTTAACAGCCTCCCAAGTGCTGGGATTGCAGGCGTCCACCACCACATCCAGTCCCATTTGCCATCTCAGGGCACCATGGGAGTGGGGCCAGCACAGCAGGCCTGGGGATCGAACCCCCAGCTCCTGCACCTGCTTGCAGGCTGAGCTATTTGGCTGGCCCTATCTTGAAATTTGTAAGTAAGCAAATGGGGCTTGGCTTAGGGAAGTTAGCTAAACGATTTGGTTGGTAGAGTAGATAACTTATATTTTCTGTGTAGCCATCAGAGTAATTTCTTCATGAGAATGTCTATAAAGGAGTTTTAGATTCATTCAGAAGTCTCTTTTCCCTTCCGCAATCTTTTTATTTTTCTTTCTAAGTGCTTAACAAAAGTAAAGTGCTTTATGTATATGTAAGACAGAGCAATAAAAGTGATAACCTCTTGCCTGTTGCAAGTTGGCAAAATATGAACAATTACTGTTGTATCTGAAATTTAGGCAAAAAGACATAACATTTGTGATTTTTCTAGAATGATACACTAACATGATTTAAGCCGCACAGCATTATTTTAAAAATAACAAAACTAGTGCAAATAAAAGGTGACTATAAGCCACCTCTAACTTTTCCTTTACATACAGTATCTTTAGTTTTTTATCCTTTTATCTTTAGTTTTTTTAATTTCAAAGCTTTCTTTACATGTGTTAAGCCACAGTCCAAAATTATTAAATGGAAAATTCAATAAATAAACTCCTCATGCTTTAAATCGCATGTTGTTCTTAGTAGTGTGATAAAATCCACACTGTTCCACTTGGCCCTGACTTGAATGGCAATTGTTCTTTTGGCAGAACTGGGGATTGAACTCCGGCCCTTGCACTTGCCAGGGAAGCACTTATTCCACTGAGCCATCTTCCTGGCCCCTGCAATTGTTCTTTTGCTAAATATATCTACCTGCATGTGCCACCCACTCACATTCAGTTAGCAGCTCTGTCAGTTATTCAGTCAATAGCTATCCAGGTAGCATAGAGCAATCAGATATTTTGAGAGACTACATTCACATAATTTATTACACTGTATTATTATAATTGTTCTATAACTGGTTATCTTAATATGTCTGATTCATAAAATAAACACTAACACAGGTGTATGTGTGGGAAAATACAGTAGACTTTTGTACTGCCCATAGTTTGGGCATCTGCCTGGAGATCTAGGAACATATCTTTTGTGGGTAAGGGCAGGCTACTGTGGATGGATTTATTTTTTGATGCCATCTTCAAATACAGTGTGTGCTGTATAAAAGAATTGTTTGGAAAGATTACAACTCAGCAATAAAAATACAAATAGTCCAATTTAAATGCTGCCAATGAGTGTGAACACATCTTATCAAAAAATATACAAGTAACTAATAAACACATGGAAAGATGCCCCAAATCTTTGGATTTTAAACATTTTTATATTTGTTTTATTGAGAATGAACTAACAATGAGACAATTTCAAAACAGGCTAGTAGGATAGTTGGAATAATTAATACATTGCATACTGTTGTCTTTGTAGTAGTTATTCATAGTACCAGATACAAACATGATGTCTTGTCTAAACACTATTATCAAAACTTTCTTCTCATTGAACTAAGAGAAAGTAGCTGTATATCTATCCTATTTTATATATATATATATATATATATATATATATATATATATATATATTCATTACAAAATGGTCCTTTACTTATATCCTTTTTTTGTTTACTTTTGTCAGAGATGGGTATTCCATTGCCATTCATATTGTAGGTACATGAATTCGGCAAAATAATCCAATGTAGTCCAGTAGTCCATAATAGTAGCGGATTATTCACATGACTGACTGTCAGAAGTTGTTGACTTGAGCCTTTTGTAGCTCAGCATGTTAATATAGCTTTACTTTTTAAAAAATAATTTTTAAAATGAGACAGCTTCAAAACCTATTAGTAAGACAGTTTCCATAAGTAATACATTGCATATTTTATCTGTATATACAACATAGTTAGGACTAATATACAGCTACTTTCCCTGAATTCAATGTGAAGGAAGATCTGTATTAATAGTGTTTGGACAGGATATCATGTCTGCATCTTGTGCTATGGATAACCACTAAGGACACAAATCTTTGGTTATCAGGAAAATGAAAGTCAAAATCACAATGAGACATCACTTCAGATTGCCCAGTATGTGTGTACCAAAGGCAGACAGAGCAAGCATCAATGCAGCTGCATACAAATCCCAACCCTCAAATGGTGCTGGTGGGATCATAAATGCTATAGGCACTATGGAAAATAGGCTTTCAGTTCTTTAGAGAAGTAAATAAAGTCACTTTATGACCCAAGAGAAAAACAATTGCTCACCCAAAAAACTGACAGAAAATTCAAGTCAGCATATTCATAATAGCAAGAGAGGAAACAACCCAAATGCATATTAACTGATAAACAGAATGTGTGGTATAACTGCAAAAAGGAGTACTATTCAGCCATAAAAAGGAGTGAAATACTAACCTATGGTATGACATTGATGGTACTTGAAAATATTATCCTAAGCAGAAGAAGCCACAAAAGACCACATAGTATATGAATTCGTCCATGTGAAATATCCACGTTGGGAAATCTCATAGAAGTATCAAGTAGCTTAACAGTTGCTAGAGATCATAGCGGAGCAGAGAGTGGGGTGTGACTGCTAATCAGTTCTTTTTGGTGGGAATGAAATATTCCGGACTTAAATATGATGATAGCTTCATAGTAAGAATCACCAGTTTATATTAAAAGGATGAAATGTGAACAATCAAAGGGTGTGAGAGTTGTAACTTAGAAGTAGAGGGCATGTGTTAGTAGAGGGCTAGCACCAAAATCGAAACTACCCAACATATTTTTAAAATATTAAGCTGCCTTTTAAAAATATAGGAAAATAGGGCCAGGGAGACAGACCTAATTGCCTGCTTAGGGAAGCTTAGGCAAGTGCAGGGACTTCAGTTGATCTCCAGCCCACATCATGACAGCCCCGCCCCAAGGGTCAGCTGAGCTGGCTGCAGAGTCTGGGCGTAGTGGCAGGCACACACCTGTAATCCCAGCAGTGCAGAAGCTGAAAGCAGAAGGATCACCATGAGTCCAAGCTGTGTAGTGAGACCCTGCAACAACCAAATGCATTTTTTTAAAAAGTCAAAGAAAGACGGAAAGAAAGAAGGAAGGAAGGAAGGAAGGAAGGAAGGAAGGAAGGAAGGAAGGAAGGAAGGAAGGAAGGAAGGAAGGAAGGAAAAAAATGAATCTGGTTTTCAGATTAGAACACTAAGCTATACAAATGTTTTTACAAAGAGCTTTTATTTGGTTGTTACTTCTAGTCA
Source organism: Ctenomys sociabilis (assembly GCA_004027165.1). NCBI lineage: Eukaryota > Metazoa > Chordata > Mammalia > Rodentia > Ctenomyidae > Ctenomys > Ctenomys sociabilis. The sequence goes on along the minus strand of PVKA01001328.1, from coordinate 21,112 downwards.
TTAGAGCCAAAGGGCATGATGTGAGTGGTAATATTCTTGCTGCTCACACGATGAAAAGTCGCATTTCCCACAATTCCAGGTTTCTCATATACTAATGTTTGCAAAGAATGTTCCCCACGTGCCTTCATAAAGGGAACAGGGGAGGTGTCACTTAGGATGCCCTCGACATTTTTCCTGGTTCCTTTTTTAAGACGTAGGTTCGTGTACTTAAAAACTCATCTGTTTTCCAAATTGGAATAAAAGGGACATAGAACAGCAAGACAATCTTTATCCCATAGAAACAAGGACGGCCATGGACTTGACGAGGACAGTCCCGATGGCAGGCTTTCCTCACTCCGTTTCACATTTTATCATTTAGAAGCCTTCTGCCATCTAGCACTGCCTTTATTGGTATCATCTCGATTTCTACTTGTTGACTTTCCTTTTTAAAGTAAAAAAATCTCCTGTATGTTTTAGAGAGTTATTCTCATGCTAACATTTTCTTTTCTTTAACGTATTATAATGGCATAGAACTAAAGTGTGCTGTTTTCATAAATAAACTGCTTTGCATCTCAAGATATTAGACAGAGGCTTATAGGGAGTTCCTGAGGTTAAAATATGCCATGTCTTGATTTGGGCAGTGGTTTTATCTAAGTTGAATTATTCTGTACCTATTATCATACATTATTTTTGCTTAGTTAACTTAATACACATACAGCCGTACAGTCTGTGCTATGTTGAGTCTGACTTCTTTCACTCACCAGTGTGCCTAGGATTTTCCCATATTACTGCAGCCAGCAACGGAATTCCATGTTACAGTATCTATTCCTCGCTCGAGTGGACACATGGTTTATTTTTCATTATTATGAATGAAATTATCATGAACATTTTGCACTTGCTTTTGGGGAACATGCGCACTTTATTTCTCACACACCTGTGAGTACTGAATTACTCAGTAGTAGAGCACACATGTTTCATGTTCATAAAAAATAGTTTTCCTGCCGGGCGTGGTGGCGCAGGCCTGTAATCCCAGCACTCAGGAGGCTGAGGCAGGAGGATTGTTGTGAGTTCGAGACCAGCCTGAGCTACAAAGTGAGCTTAAGGCCAGCTTGAACTACATAGAGAGACCCTGTCTCCAAAAAAACCAAAGAAAAATAGTTTTCCAAGGTGTTGTTCCCCTTACCATTTTATATTTCATCAACAGCATACAAGAATTCCATTCTTGCCAAACCTTCATACTTCAGTCTTTTCAAATTTTAGACAACCCACTGAGTACGAAGGACCATTTTATCAAAGTTTTAATTTTAATTTTCCTCATGGCTAATGATAACAAATTTCTTTAATTTAATAAAGGCTATTGTTGAAAAATCTGAAACAAAATTATCCACAATTTGATCCCATAGTTGAAAAACACAAACCTTGGCAGAATATTAAAAGCTATTGATGCATTCTTTTTCTGAGCTTATCCACATTTTATTTTATTGTTTGACCATCATGCATATTTGTTAGTTGTGTCTTAAGAGAGCCTTCTAAAAGAGGCTAAGACAGATTAATGTGAAGTAGGACTTCAGTTTTCTTAATTTTCCAATACTTTAAATAATTCTAATTCTTGATTACTTTAAGTAAAAATGGCTGAGAATTTTTTTATATGACTGGTACTATTTTTAGTTGAGGATGATCAAACATATTCCTACATACTTAGACATCTTGACCTGTGAATACACCTGCATTAGTCTGTCTTGTTACTAAAATGAAATATCTGAGGTCGGACACTTTATAAAGTGTTGACTTAGTTCTAGGGGTTCTGGAGCAGGGCTCCCACACTGGCTTGGCTCCAGTGACAACCTCATGGAAGATGCCATCATGACAGCATTGCATATGAGGGAGAAAGCAGTCATGGCAAGAATGGGAGCCAGCCCAGAGGGAAAGACCTGTCTTGCTCTTTTATAATAATCCTCTTGAGAACTAACCAGAGTCCCATAAGTACTCCACTAATTCATCCACTAAAGGACATACCTCTAGTGACCTAAGTCCCGACTGGGTCCCCTACCTTTCACATCACCTCACCAAGGACCAAGTTTGCAGTATGTGCACCACTGGAAGATACTTTCCAAATATACCCAAGCTATGGCAGTGTACATACTTACTTCAGTGTAAAGATACTATCAGCAAGAAACAGAAGACTTCAGCCTGTGTGCCACTGCATGTTTCAACAATAAAACTTTATTGGCCCACAACCACAGACATTCAGGAACACATCATCTAGTAGGTTTCCCTTCTCTAAGAACAGAGTTAGGTAGTTGAAAGAGCTATGTAAACTAACAAATCCTAAGATATTTACAGTCTGGCCCTTTCCAGAAAAAAAAAGTGTGTGAATTTCCACCATAATCTATTCAGCAACAGATTTAAATGTTCTGTTTGAATTTGAACACTAATTATGAGAATTTAGTTCCACACTAAACACATGCACACTATAATCTCAGCTTTCCTTTCTGTCTAGTTCACAAAAGCTACTTGGTGATTTTGAGCCTTATGTTTATGTCCTGATAACTCCATAAAGACTTCCAATTTCAACTTTGGAATGAAAATTCATAAGTTAATCCTCTCCTAGCCACGTTCCAAAATCCAGTCCTTTGGGGTACTAAAAGAAATAGTTCAGGGTACCATGCAGTTAACTATAAAATGTCACTTTTAAAAACATAGACAGATGAGAACTTACACATCCCAGCAGAACGGCTCTCTTTTAGAGAAAATAAATACTGACTGTGAATAGATAAGCTCGATTTTTTCCATCTAGAAATTGACTCTGAAGCAACACTAGAAGAAGAGAAGGTTGCAAAAAGTAGCCCTGAAGGTGGAACAGGAAAATCCCAGGATGACTTTTTCTCATCTAATTGGCCACATATTGTATAAAATGTCAAACATTTATTTATTTTTTTTATTTATTTATTGTTTTTTGTCTTTTTGAGACAGGGTCTCACTATGCAGTTCAGGCTGGCCTCGAGCTCACTTTGTAGCTCAGGCTGGTCTCAAACTCACAACAATCCTCCTGCCTCAGCCTCCCGAGCGCTGGGATTACAGGCCTGTGCCACCACGCCCGGCCCAATGTCAAACATTTATGACCAGATAATATACATAGTGAAAAGCTCAGCAGTGTCATTTAGTGATAGCAAACTTATTGTCCTTTATTGATGCCTCAGACAAATGATCACAAGGCATTTAAAACAAGCCCACCTACAGGCAGGCCAGATAGCTCAGTGGATTAAAGTGCCTGCTTAGGCAGGTGTAGGGACCTGGTGCAGTCCCCAGTGTTCTGTGTCAACCCCACTTCCAGGGCAGGCACGCTGAGACTGGGTGTGGTGATGCGCCCCTGTAATCCCAGTGCTCGGGAGGCTGAAAACAAGAGGATCACTACAAGTCCAATTTGTGTAGTGAGACCCTGTAGACACTGTACTAAAAACATAAATAAATACATTTATAAAACTAAAACAAGCCCACCTAAGTATACTAGCAGAGTGTGCTGGCCCATTTTATTGTTTTTTTGTTTTGTTTTGTTTTGTTTTGTTTTGTTTTGTTTTGTTTTGTTTTGTCTTTTTGAGACAGGGTCTCACTATGCAGTTGAGGCTGGCCTCGAGCTCACTTTGTAGCTCAGGCTGGTCTCGAACTCACAACAATCCTCCTGTCTCAGCCTCCCTAGTGCTGGGATTACAGGCATGCGCCACCACGCCCGGCTGGCCCATTTTAAAGATAGGTTCTGAGTCAGATCTATGATCACTGCTTCTCTTTTGTCACCTGCCACGCCAAGATGTGATTGTTATCCTGTCCTCCTCTCAGGAAGTCTGTGAGAGCAAACAGGTGTAGCCACACAACTGTGAGTGTGCCTTAACAAACTAAAAATCCTTTAGAAACAAGATAATTGTGATTATGTTTTAGGGGTCCAAAGACTGCAGAGCAACTTTTACACTCAGAGAGAGAGGATAAGGAATGGCTCTTCTCGACTTCGCCTGGCTGGCTGATTCAGAGGCCATCTCCAGGGGAGAAATGCACGCTGTGCTTCATTCTCGTCACAGTACAACCTCCTCGGCCTACCTAGCTTTCAGATTTTGCTAATCGAAAGGATACAACCATCTTTCCTAGACTTCTTTCCTAGGCCTAGTTATATGGAAGCAGGCGGTGCATCCAGCATTGCCTCCATCGGAACTGGAAGGCTCCTCTGGGAAAGATGTGTCCGCAGGTAGATTTGGCCTCTGCGAAGACCTGCTAGCTGCTGCTGCTTCTCCTTCTCCTCCTTGTCCTTCTCCTTCTCCTCCTTGTCCTTCTCCTTGTCCTTCTCCTTGTCCTTCTCCTCCTTCTCCTTCTCCTCCTTCTCCTTCTTCTTTTTCTTTTCTTATTCTTTTGTATTTATAAAGTTAAAAACATTTTATTTCCATGATTTGATATCTTTTTTATATTAAGTTTATTGAGAAAGAAATATCATTGAGACAGTTTCAAAACAGGTTAGTAGAATAGTTACAATAATTAACACCTGTTCCATGTTACATCTAAGGTGTTTGATATTCAGTCAGATAGTGATGTTAAGCTCAGTTGCCTATGTTATAAGGTCACAATACCATTAAGCTTCTATTCTGGAGGGTTAACAACTTAAGTCTGCAGACCAAAATATTAGAGAAGAAGAAGGGCTTCAAGGACAGCCAGCATTTTGGCCCTAGCCCTTTAAGGTCAGTGAGGACTCAGGACATAAGAGAAACTGTACTCTAACATCCTGTAACTCAGATGTGTCCCAAATTTTCTGATCAAAGGGACTATGGGGCCACAGAGGACAGTAACAAATGATGCTAGCTGCTTCTGAGCTATTCCTGGTACTCTGACAGTTTGGACATATATATTAAAAGAAAAATAAAGGAGAATGTTGGAGTTTTATTTCTGCGGTACAGTAATTCATTAATAAACTGGAGAAGAGATCTGTGTACTAGGCATAAATATACCCAACCTAGCCTAATATCATTGCAGCCTTGATAAGGCACTACCTGTAAATCCATAATGTAGGACTGCATATGCTCTTAGCCAATAGGGTGATGACTATGGACCAGTCACTGAACTTCTCTGCTTACCACACATCTACAAAACAAGCATATTGAAGCTCTGATTGGTAAGATCCAACTTAAGACATCAAACTATCAGAGACAATAGACTATAACATCCCTTTAATTAGAGTCAGCAAAACCTCTTCATTGAACATAATATTTGCTTCCAGGACATAATTACAGTGAAACTTAATTCATATTGTGCCGTGCTCCTAATAAAGTAGACAGGGAGTTGGTAAGTGGTTTTCAAACACCGTAATGTGCCAAGACTGACTTTGCTTTCTGGTATTTTCTCGTGTGTTACCCTTTGATGTGGAGCTCTCTGAACATTTTCGTCATGGCACACTATAAAGGAGTATTCCTGTTGTGGAGATGAAATACCAGAGACACAAAGGAAGTTAATTATCTTGCCCAAGGGGTTAAAAAATACTTGAATTAAAAAATGACTGAGAGAAATGAATACCTGTATGCTTGGCGTGGGAGATAATTAAAGTTATAATTATACACTGAATGTTCTCTAGGGGCTCTAGCGTGAACATGTAGGTTGGAAAAGCCATCAGAAGATATGTACTTCCTCTGTCTCTGACCAGCTGACTGTAGTTGAGAAGACAGAAGCTATGAGAATAGATCTAAACAGCCTTTCCACAGGACAGAGAGCAGGGTACATTTTATGAGCAGGTGACAATATGCACCCATTGGGCCTGGGATATAGTTCAGTGGTACAGCTCTTGCCTGGCCTGAAGTCGTATGTTCTAGTCCTAGTACCACACATAAATCTATATCTTTCTATCACCACTACCCCAAGCCACAGAGGGAGATTAAGGCTGGTTGGTCTCTAGGGAGTGGATACTGGATGGAGAATGAATGGATGAGTCATGAGAATCCTGTCTAAATGTTCTCTAGCCTTGTGATGCTGTCTAGAAAGTTCTGTTAATCACTGGTGCTCCTATTTTACACATGGAATTGTTTGAGTGGTCCCAGCTTTTCTCAAAGGGTCAGTGTTCAATGCATTGTGGGATCAAAATAAATAGGAACCTGGGCTACGTCAAGAGTATCACTGAGTCCCAGTAAGTGCTGCCAGCACAATCAGAAGAAGCATTATCTCTTTATATAAGAGTGGCAAGGTGGGGCCAGGAAGATGGCTCAGTGGAATAAATGCTTCCCTGGCAAGCACAAGGGCCTGAGTTCAATCCCTGGTTCTGCCAAAAAAAAAAAAAAAAAAAGAGTGGTAAGGTGTTAACTCAGGGAAGTAGTTCTTTGCCCTTGCTTCTGTTTCCTTTCTGGCTTATTGGGGTGGGAACCAGATCTTTATAAATAGACAGACTTTTTCTTTTAACCTATGGGGATGATCACTATTTTGAGGAGGCACAGAGTTGGCTTCTGCTCAGTGAGTGAGTGACCTTTTTATGAATTATTGACATTTTCCTGGCAATTGGATCTTGGCAGATGCCCTGTGAGTCAAGGGAGTTAGTGAAACCCCTATTTAAAGACTCAAGAACTCGAGATTTATAGAACTAAAATGATTTGGCTAACAGTGCTGACTGCTAAGTGGTTATAGCATAAATATTGTCTGGTTATCCTGATTCCAGGGGGAGTTCTGTTATTGCTTTAATATCCATTATTTTCTATTCCTTAGAGAATAAACAAACAGCTACAATTCTGTAACCTATAGCAGTCAGGGTCTCTGTCCATCCCATACAATTTATGTGAGTCTCTCAGAAAAAGCTTCCCAAATGCTTTAAAAATCATGACCTGGTGGTGCACACCTATAATCCAAGCTACTTGAGAAGCTGAGGCAGGAAGACCACAAGGTTGAGCCCAGCTTGGGCAATTTGGTGAGACCCTGTCTCAAAAAATAAAAAAGGGCTGTGGATATAGCCCAGCAGAGGGCATTTGCCTAGCATGTGCAAGACATGGACCTACGCTTTCCCCAATAGGGGAGGTGGAGGAATGCTTCACCTATTACTTCCTCATATAACTAAAAATTTGACTCTTACTGACACACTCAGAATTAAAAGGGAGAAGGGGATAACCATAAAACTTCTGCAGTGATTTTTGCAAATTCTTTTTTCTCTCCTGCACAGGGACTATTAGTAACATTGCGTGTATTTTTTAAAAAGTGGGTCATTTTTAACAGTGAAGAAAGAGGAAAAAAAAAACTTTCACTCCTATTCCTATATAAAGCACAATTTGAAAATGCCCTCTTAAAATACTGTAGTGTTATATCCTATGGGCGATGCCTAAGGCTGATCCACACAGAATTTTCTGTGGGCTTCGTTGCTGTGCCCTCAATGCAGAGCCGCAGCTAGAAGGAAATTAGTTTAAAAACTGAAAGCAGCTCTTGAAGTATCTGAAATGCATTTCGCAATCGGAACTCAATAGAACGGAGCCTTTCGCTGTACACAGTGTGCTGCCGGTGCAAACACACACCTTGTGCGGAGTCTGAGCGGGCAGCCACCCGTCAGTGCCGCGCACTCAGAGACGTACAGCCAAATCGTGGTGACCTACTTCTGTTACCACGGCACCCAGCATCAATGTTAATTTTAAGCTACTTAAAAAAATCAGATTGAACAAAACATATTTTTTAAAGTCAAGGTCAAGGTGTTGGCCAGAAAAATAAGATCTAAAAAATAATTTAATCAGAGCCCTTTTCCAGCAAGACTCGGGGGTAGATTTGAAAAGCTCAGAGCTCTGCTATTATTGTCTTCTCCATTTGGTTGGAATAGAGATGAGGCTTCAAAATAATTTAGTACAACGCCTTCGCATCTTATAAAGGCTCAAGGACTCAAGCCACGTACTGACAAACATTTTCACATGAAGCCAGTCTTCTTGCCCTCCCTCCTTTCCTTCTCTGCTTCTTTCTTTCTTTTTCTTTCTCTTTCCTTCTTTCTTTCTTTCTTTCTTTCTTTCTTTCTTTCTTTCTTTCTTTCTTTCTTTCTTTCTTTTTTTCTTTCTCTCTCTCTCTCTCTCTCTCTCTCTCTCTCTCTCTCTTGTTCTCTCTTTCTTTCTGTGTTTCTCTATACATTTTTCTTTATAACGTCTGGGAATTAAATCACAAATTATACTTTAGGTGGAAATTTTCAGCTTTCAGTTTCTTGCAAAACATCGTAAAGTATTCAGAAAGTCTCTGCCGTGGTGGTTTTAAATAAATTGAGGAGGAAAACAGAGCACTCCCAGATCTTTTTGTCATGAAAGGAAAATTCCCAGGAGGGTGTCTATCTTGTAGGCAAAGACTAAACCAGGAAAAGTGAAACCTGGTGTCACTCCAAGGGAAGACGGAGAGGACAGAATGGACCAAAGAAAGCTGATATGAAAGAATAGAGAGAGATGCAGGTGGGACTAAAAATAGATGCTTAGTTGTCACTTGTTCCCCTGTCTCTTGTTCTTAATAACAAACTCCTTGACATCAGGAAATGTACTTTCACCATCTTTCTAGACTCCTCAGCACAATTTCCAACTCAGGCCTGCATGAATTCACTCATTTATATACGTATTCGCTTTGGACTTTCTACTTACCCCTTTAATAGCAATACATATTGTGTTTCTTCCTTATATCAGATGGCGCTTTAGCTGGGAGTTAATGCTGAAGAAAGTTTGAAGTCACAAAGCTCCTAGTCAGGGTAGGGAGAAGACAAACCAATGTTAACTAAGAGCAAGTTTATATAATTCATAGGGTGGTCATCATTGCTTAGAAGTGCATCATCCGTTATGGTAGCACATGAAATATATAGAAAATATAAAGATAATTATGGAGCTGATGGGTCAGAGTAGCCATGAAAGCTTAGTCAGGTAAAGTACCACGTGGACAGAGACCTACGGAGGTGAACCAGGCAGATACTAGAAAAGTGTGTTCCAGGCAGAGGTACCGAAAGTAACAAGAGTCAAACACAGTCCTGGCTTATGCTCTTGACATGATCCATGTCAAGGAGGACAAATCTAAGTCAGGAAACAAAGAAATACAGATATAGTTGAAGGTCAAGTTACAGCAGAGATTAGGGTAGAAGAGACTTAGAACTGGCTTATCGAAGAAAGCCTTGTTGAGGAAGGACAACATCTCAGAGGAAGAACAGTGCAGGCAATGGAATGGCATGGGAAGAGGTTCCCAAGGCTGAAGTAAGCCAGGAATCTTCTAGAAACCTAAATAACCGAAGATGCTGGCACAAGGACATGGTGATAGAGGGGAGAAGGAAAAGGAAACTAGAGCCAAGTACTCTTGCAGTGCACTTTGATTTTATCCTCAGTGTAATAGTGTCACTGATCAACAAGCAACACGGAACAACATGATCACATTTGCAATGGGGAAATATTGATGGCCCAGTGCAGGGTGAAACGTAGCTTGGGAAAAGACTGGGAAGAAAAGTAGGTTGATTGCTGAAGAAGGGTAGGCAAGAGCTCATGAAAAGAAGACAAAGCAAGTAGCCATGGAGCTATGAAGATATGAAGAATAAAGTTAAAAGTAAAGGCACATTAATGGATTTTGATAAACTGGGGATAGAACCATCATGACATAGTGCATCAAAGGTACAGGGAGGCTGCTAGGTACACAGTGCGGATGCGTGGGCAGGTGGGTAGCAGACGGGGCACTACTCATGCCGGGGTCCTTGGTGTCCCTTTGGCAGTCCAGTCTCACAATTGGTATTTCCAAGTACTTGCCTGCCTCCAAGGGTCCTTGGTCTCCATGAAACCTTAATTATAATGTTACTGGTAGAATTCAGCTCAGCAATGCTTTTGCCAGACAAGCCTATTTATAGTTAAGCATATAATCCAAAGGTGCGTGTACACACACCTTTGAAAGAGAGAGAGAGAGAGAGAGAGAGAGAGAGAGAGAGAGAGAGAGAGAGAGAGAGAGAGAGATTGTTCTCATATTATTCAGAGCCAGTGGTAGGAATAATTGTTGCTTAGAGCAATGATTTTCAAGTGGACCATGATGCACATCACTCATCCAGAGATGTTGATAAAACACAGATTCTGCTTTGGCACGACTGAGTGACATTCAGAATTCTGGATTTTTACAAGGTCCCACATTATGCTAATTGTTCTGATCCTTAAGCTTTGCTTCAAGCAAAGCAGCAAGGCCTTAAAGCAATGATCCGCAAAAGGCTACATTGCAAATATTTTCAGCTTCTCGGCCCATATGGTCTGTGTCACAACTAGTCAACTCTTTCATTATAGCGTAAGACACACTTCCTCAAGGAGTGGATATGGCTCTTTTCCAATAAAACTTTATTATAAAATCAGGCAGTGGGCCAGTGTACAGAGCTGAGGAGCCCTTGTCTTTTGGAGCAGAGATCAAGGGCTAGAGAGAAAACATTAAAGGAGCAGGACAGTGGGAATAAGAAAATGAGAAAAATGGAAGAAGAAGAGACACCTGGGAAGGAAAGTGGTAAGACAGGAAAAAAGAGCAGAGCCCAGACCAAAAAAAAAAAAAAAAGAAACCCTGCAAAGGGTCAGGCACACAGGAGGATGCAGTGTGTGTCAGCCTGCAGGTAGTGGGTGTCAGTGGGCCGGTGGGTGCTTTACAGCCCATGGGTGCTGTGAGGGGAGCCTCGTGAAGTCGCCAGATAACAGAATGAGGAAACAGCCACAGGTGGCCAGTGTCTGTCGCTCTGAGCTGCAGTGACAGATGGCAAACACAGCAAGAGCCAATCCCTGTCACCCAAAGTACCTGCTCACTGCCCTCCCTGGAGACCTGTGGGGGCAGGATATGGTGGACTGGCAATAGGGCAAACAGCGCTCTGCAGAAAGCTAAGGAGCTCTCTGTCCAGTGCAAACTGATGTTCTCTTTCCTCATTCATGTCTCTCCCTGCCAGTTTTCATGTATGTCATGATGCAATTTTATTTTCAAGGTGAAGTAACAGGGACAAAACTTGACTGGAGGTTTAGCAGAGAAATCAGTCCCCTTCGCACAGAGCAGAGAAGAGTGGCCACACACACAGCCAGCCTCAATGTGCTCCCTTCCTTCTTTGCTCTTGAACTACAACACAGTACTGTTGCCATTTATCCATGGGAACAATGTCAGGACCCTAGGCACTGCTGAGCACGTTGGTTCCATGTTCTTGCATCCACTCTCCTCAGGCCGTGGGGAGGAAGTGGAGAGCCAACTTCCGTTGAGGCCTGTGCCTGGTCGGGGCTCAGGCCAGTTGCTTTTCTTGAGCTACCTCAGTTTTTTCCTAGCTCTGCTATCGGGAAAGGCCACCCAACTGCTTATAAAGTAGAAGACCCTGAAGCACAGAGATAGTTATAACTAGTCAGTGGGAGAAATTATTCCTCCAAGCTATAATGTCCAGTTGAAAGCTTCTAATTTCTCCTTTGACGAGCCAGTTCTCTGTGTTCTTGTTTTCTATGACCAAAATCTTGCCTGTCAGCCCTAAAGAATAACTGTTTTGGCATTATTCCTTTGTAAGACAAAGGTAACTGTGAGCCAATAGCTAATGTGAACCTAGTTAAAGGCCCTGACTGTGACTTGATTTCGTCCTCAGGGACAAGAAGATATTTGACTGAGAACAGTAGGAAATAACACTACATTTTTTAAGTAAATATGTTCTCTTTAGGATAGAGATAAAGAAAGTTGGGCTTTGAAATTTGTCAGATGTAGGTTCAACTCTAAATTGTCTGTGAACTGGAGTTTTCTCATGTACAAGACAGGCCAAGCTTACCTCAGGAGTATGTTAGGGAAGAATTAGCTTGTACATGGAGTATTTGGTTCACAACCTTCCCAATGCAGGATAAATGGGATACAGGATGACTCTCATACTCTTATATTGTAAGACAACAAGGGGTTTTGAAATTTTTCAGGCCAAATAGCTGTTCTTAGCCTTCTGCTGAAAAACATAAATGTGATTATTCTCTGAAGGAGTAAAAAGTAATGGTAGGTGATTTTCTTTACCTCTTCAGTACTTAAGGGGAAAAACTCATTTTGTAAATCTCCAAAGAGAACTCTTTCTCCTCAGATTTCTTGCTGTTTGTTTCTTTACCTCAGCCTCTCCTACTGAAAGCATAATGAGTGCTGTTTTTGGTTCAGCAATGAGGCTTTCACAAAGCCAGGCGGAAGGCCTGTGATGAGGGTTTGCAGAAGCCGAGCCAGAGCTTTACAATATGCTTGCCAAACACTGATGTTTGACTAATTGGTAATGTCTGGGGAGTTGGCACCCAGAGAAAGGAAAGGAAGAAGGCTGGTGGATGTTGAGGAAGGAAGACAGACTTAAAGCCAACCATGGAGATCCTGGAAGAAGGGCCTGGCCAATGTGAGCCCAAGGAAGTTTATCACACTGTTGTGAAATGGCCAGTGAATTCCCTGAAGGACAACAGGCCCAGACTCCCAGCATTCACTTCCACTGTGGGGGGCTGAGGGAGGCTTGAGGCAGGAATGTGAGCACTCTCCTGAGGCTAGACAGCTCCCTGCAGTAGCAGCTCTTGACCAGATTGCAGAAAGTCAGTGGCACTAACCAGGGTGGTAGATCACTGGAAGGACTGTAGTACCAGCCCTGCTCTGGGTGTTGAGCTGGGATAACTCTTCTACCAAATATTTTCCTGTCACATGCAACTGTTAGTTTTCTATGGTGCAACAATGTGGCATGAGGATGTAGGGAATCCATCCCCACCTTGTGGCTCAGTGCTGGCCCCTCGTCCATCACAGGGAGCCTCAGCTGATCCCTCTGACCCCTCTGATGATGGTCTAGGTGAATGGGAACCTCCAGTCTCCCCTCAGGGGGCTTCCTCCGTCCCACAGAAGGGCGTTTAGAGGTAGGCGGCCTTCAGAGAGAGAAAGACTCTCCAACATTTGCCTGTCTCCTATGTAGCACTCACAGAGACTAACCTCCTGCCTCCTGCTGCAAAAACGGCAATAGTTCTTAGAACAGAAGAAAAAGACCTCTTTTACAGGGAACCTTCCTATAAATCTGATCTCATCTTTTCAAGCTAGAAGCTTTTGTCGTTCACACTGTTCAGCCGCGTTCTCTCAGCTGTTCTCCCCGTCAGAGTGGATTCTCTGCATCACCCCTACCTCAGAAGAAACCCTCAGGTTCTCTCCTGTGACAATTTGATCAGCAAGACAATGAGGTGAGGAAGGATTGCAGTATGATTCACAGGTGGCTGAATGTTAAATGGGTGTCACAGCCTTAAGAAACAATTGAGCACTATTTAGTAAATTAAAAGACGACTCTATCTAGCAATGCCCCGAAAGCGTCAACAGATACGACATCTCCTAACTGTGCATATGTGTTTTGTGGCATGTCCTTCAGAAATGTGAACGAGAATGTTCCGAGCAACACTATTCAAAGTAGCAAATGCTAGAAACGACTCACATATCAACAGGAGTAGATTGTGTCCTGCCCGACACTTAAATATGGCGAAGACATTATGCACGTGGAGGGGGGGGGTGCGGATGAAGCCTACGCTCAGCCTTGTTGCAGTTAGCTCGTGGAAACGGGCTGGATTTCATTGTGTAAGTTTCAAAACATATAAGACGGCCATTTCTTTCTGGATAAGAATTAAAAAAGAAACCAAGGAATGGTAGTACCAAATTTAGAATCGCATTTCTTCTGACAGATGAGGAAACAGAAGGAGAATTAGAGGGCGATACCCCAAGAACATGTCTTCAGAGTGCTGGGACTGCTCTGTATCTGACCGTGATAGTGTTTCCATGACTATATGCATATGGCACAGCTCATACACCGAATGCCCAGAGGGCAAATTACCTGAGTAGTTTATAACTCAATGGAAAAAAAAGAACTTTCTTAAAGTGAATGGTACACATGTAGGTGTGTTCATGATATTGTGAATTTTAAAGACAGTATGTGTAATTTTATTTTTTTTAAATTTTAATAATTTTACTGAGAAAGAAGTAGCAATGAGATAGCTTCAAAACAGGTTAGTAGTACAGTTACAATAATTAATACATTGCATATTGTTGTCTTTGTAGTAGTTATTCCTAGTATAAGATGGAAACATGATATCTTGTCTACACACTATTAATTCAAAACCTTCTTTTCAGTGAACTAAGAGAAAGTAGCTGTATAGTTATGCTGTTTTCTATATACAGATACGTATTTTATCCACTACAAAATGCTTCACTTATATCCCCTGTTTTGTTTACTTTTGTCAGAGATGGGTATTCCATTGCCATTCTTATATTGTAGGTGCATGAATTCAGCAGAGTAATCCAATATAGTCCAGTAGTCTATAAAAGTAGTGGGTTAGCCACAAGACTGGCAGTGTCAGAAGTTGTTGACTTGAGCCTCTTACAACTTAGCCTATTAACATGGCTTTACTTTTATATCTCGGTTTTATACTTTTCTGCTGGATGGTTAAGACCAAGATAAAGCAAGACCTATAGAACAAGAAATGTAACTTTTGTATCTGACAAGGTCAGTCAAATCCCCTCAGGACTTACCCTGAAACCCTGTGCAGCAGATTGCAGATCCTCTGTCAGTGTCAGCCATGTGGATGAGTCACGGCTATTGCTTGACCAATTAGCTCTCTCAGAAAGCCTGAGAGAATGTCTTCTCCCCATGTGACTCTGTGTAATTTTATTCTTTATCTACTCAAATCGCTAAAAAACCTCCATGTTGTTTTAAAACCTCAGTGGCACCCTACTTTCTTCAGCTTGGAATCAGGCTGTTAATCCCACCCCACCCCACCTACCCCTGCTGATCCACCTGATGTGCCCGCAGCTGCCTATGGGCCCTGCCTTGCTGTGCCTGATTCTCTGTGATCGTCTCTGTGTCCCGCTGGTCTCAAAATTGCCCCAGTGTTATTAAACCTGTGTTACTGGGCACAATATGATAGCAGTGTAGCCAAGATTTGTGCGCTTTTGTTGAGCTATGCAGGCATCCCATTCAACTCTGTAGGAGGAAGAATAATGGAAAGAAATGGGTGGGCCGTGAGGAACATCCATGATGCTAATTACCTCAAACTTGACAGTTCTGCAGTTTGTATGGCTTATTGGATTCCTGTTGCTGTGGTCCCAAACTTAGCAATTTGAACCAACATGGGCTTATCGTTTTACAGATCTGGAAATGTGAAATTGAAAATGGGGCTCATGGCACTGCAAGAAGTTGGTAGGGCTATGTTCATTTCTGCAGCCTCGAGTGGAGAATCCAGGTCTGATCTGTTTCAGCCTCAGAGGCTGGGCCACTCATTCACTGATGTCCCATTGCCCTCCTCAGAGCTTGGGCCTGTGGCTGTTTCCATTGCAAGTGACTATAGTGGCAAAAGACTGTAGTCTTTTTCGTATTGTATCCCTAAGATTTAAACTCTCCTGTATCTCTCTTCCACATTTGAAGGACTTGTGATTCCACTGCACCTAGTTGGATTATCCATGATGCTTTTCTATTAGGAGCAGCTGATTAGCAAACTCATTCCCTCATGCCATCTGCAACATTAGTGCTCCCTTTCCAGGTAACATGACAAGGATCAGAATGTGGGCCTCCTTGAACGTATCTGCTGTGTCTGGTTAAAAAATAATTAAAAAGATAAAAATTACCAGGCCAGAGCGAAAGCTCAGCTGTCTAAGCACCTGCCTGGCAAGCACAAGGACCTGGGTTTGATCCCTGGTACCGCATGCCATGCTGGCCCCAGAACCCCAGGTGGCCTCTGAGACTGGATGTGGTGATGATCACCTATAATCTCAGTTCTAGGGAAGCTGGGGCAAGAGGATCACTATGAGTCCAAGCTGCATAGTGAGACCCTATACCATACATAAAATTTAAAAAAAAAAAAAAACTATCCATAAAAACTTAAAATATTGAGAGTTTGGAGCAAATGCTACTTCCTGGTTTCAGGCTTGCTTTGAACTTAATCTTGGTTTGTGTTCCCCAGGTATAGACTCTATGATGAGGATTTGGGTGCATACGGCTTTTGATCCGTTTGTTTAGCGTAATCTGAAAACACTGATGTGGAAGAGGGAGATAAGATAGCGAAGACAGCTAATAAAAAGTTTGTGTTCCTAAGGGAGTCCCTGTGTGCAGGTAGATCTTAGCCTTGACAACTAGGAGAAGCAGGGAAAACACCAGCCTCAGTACAGTCTCCCAGCAGGTCTCAAATGCTGGTTGAAGACTTTTCAAGAGGGAACTGCATTCCAGAACCTGGGACCCACAGGACTCTAGGGATGAAGAAAGCTGTCAGGGATAGTGATACAGTGCCAGCATTAGCTGCTGGAAGTCAGGTCAGAGAATACTGAGGAGTAAAAGAAATAGAATGAATGGACAGACAGATAGATAGACAGGAGAGAAGGCACCAACCTTTGTTACAACTTGTATTAAAATTTGGAAATCCCAGTATAAGAACTGAATGGCCCTGCAGAGGTAGTCCAGGAATGTTCCAGCAATTTCTAGCAGTTTCTGTGGATGGTGTTTTCAAGAGAGTTCCCACCCTATCCACATATCAACCAGCAGTGCTCAGTTTCCTGTTTTATGTGGTGACAGATTTTGGCTAAGGAAAAGGAAAAAATACAGACACTTCTTTAAAAAGTGAAAATCGCTTTCCCAGCCTCCAAATTATAAAAACTATATGTCAGGAATCTTTTCCACCAGGTAGAAATGGGGGTGGGGCAGGGCCAAGAAGATTTCCGTCTAATTTCCCTCAGGCTCTTTGCTGAAGGGACAAGAACAGAAATCTGGAATTTGTGTTGTTGGTAAAAATAATATTTCTACTGGAAAAATGTAAAAAGCTGCATTGTTCAGGGTCCTTGAAGCTATTTATTTCAATACAGGCTGAAAGGTGGGGTGGGGAGGGGAGATTTTGAACTGTTTAGCGTTAATGAAATGTTTAAGGCTGAAATAATGGTGCCATACAGCTCTTGACATGATTTATTCTATTTTGTGTCAATTTGCCTGAAGTATATGATGTAGCTATTGCACAGAGGGAGGGCTGCAGAGGGCTCTTACCGACTCATGGATTATAATTTACATCAAGAAAGTCTACGCATTCCATAATTATGGTGTGCTATGAATTAGTAGAGTAATATTGAATATCCCTAAACCCCTTATTATGGCTTTGCACTTGAAATATGTTTTCAATATACATTTATTCAGCAGTGCTTAAACATGGCGAGTCATAAACACATGCTTTTTAAATCATGTGGCTACATTTTCTTCCTGCTTAAATGTAAGATCAGTTGTTATTAACAGTGTGGGGGCACGGAAATGAAAGGGAGTGGAGTGATTAAAAAACAAATAGTATTTTTTTTATTTTAAAAGAAATGTCTCCTATTTGTGCTACTGTGTTCTCAAAGCAAAAGATAGAAAGGGTATTTTAGAGTCTACTAGTAGTTTCTCTAATGGTGATTGAGTTTCTGTTGGGTTTTGCCTCCCAAGAGCTATATATGTTTGAAAACTGCCGTGTATTATGGGAAAATGTTTGACCAACTGATTTGGTTAGTAAATAGTCCCTGGCTAACATTCCTGAAGAAAAGCTGTAGATCCGGCTTTCAGATTATTATGAACCTGGCCCAAAAGGCTATAATCCCAAAGATTATATCTATGTCTAAGTGAGAATTTTAATTCTTTCTTTGTGGAGTATGACCCAGACACCTAGCCCTAGGTAGAAAAATCCTCCCAAGGAACTCATCTGTATATATTGAAAAGATACTGCTGTGCAGGATATTTAATGTTCTTTAGAGTCTAGCCTCTGCATATCTGATTCTCCTGAACCAGCTTAACAGTTCTATGCTTGCAATTTCAGCATAACAACACCAGGTGGCAGTACTGAGGCCAGGCCAAATTTACGCAACTAATTTCCTTGGGTATAATGAGTCAACCTAGAAAAAAATGTCACACCCCAAAGATAAATGTATTACTTTCAAGAAATATTGAAATAGAGACGTGTTATAGTAGTACTCAGCTCAATATATAAAAATTAAGTTATTGGGCCAAACAATACCTGATTAGTTGCATAGTTTATGGCTTGTTACTTTGTAAGAAAAACAGCACCAGAATAGTAGCGGCATATGGAATACAAGATAGTGCTGGATATGTTTGAGGGACTGGGAGGGGGAGTTGGTACCTTATCTTCTAGCAAATGAATCGTTTACTTGTAAATGATACACTAGCTTATTGCGTTTGCTCTACCTAGTCATTTGCAGAACTTATAAAATGATGCAGTAGAAGAAACAAAAAGCCATAGATAGGACCTTAATAGACACTGCCAAATGAATGGAGAAATCTACTTACAAAGTTTAAACTAGAGGGCTGGAGAGAGAGGTTGGTGGTCTGAGCACCTGCCTGGCAAGCTCAAGGACCTGTGATGAGTACCCAGTACCACAGGCCACGCCGCCACCAAATGCAGAGCTGGGGAGGCTGAGACAGAAGGATCACTATGAGTCTGGGCTGCATAGCAAGACGCTGCACCAAATAAAATGAAAATAAAAATAAAGCAAAGTCTAAGCTAGAGGGGAGATAGCTCAGTAGAATAAGTGCTTGCCTGGCAAATGTAGGGTCCTGAGTGTAATCCCCAGTACCACAAAAAAAAAAAAAAAGAAAAAGGTTTAAGCTAGAGGGAGGGACTAGCTGTATAAATAAGTTATATAACTAAAAGCCTGATTTAAAGGAATGTAAGCTCCTGGGCAAAACTAAATGTCTTACTTCCTAACATTTTATACGCTGAATTAATTTTTAATTAAACCTTGGTTTTGCATCATGTCTTAGTGATGCCGACTTCCACAGAAATTGTCAGAGCTGTTTTGAGGCTTCTGAGACCCTCCATGGAGGCCAAGTCCCTGTTCCTATTGTCCATGTATTCTAGCTGAAGAAATGATTTTATCATGTGCTCTGAAGGAAACTCCATATCATATTTTTCTCAACCCACCTACAACTTGCTACAGCAACATGAGCCCAGCTTATTCCTTCCCATCCAATCAGAAGGAAGTTGAAAATATTGAAGATAGCCTGGAATCAGTCCAGGTGAGTTGGAAACCTAGCCTCACCATTTGCTGACCATAAAAAACTTCAGCAAATAATGAAGAATATTAGTAAAATTTGAAGAGTAATAGTACCTACTGTGAAGACAGAAGGCTCAATGGACATCTGTGTATGTTTAGATGCAATGTACTAGCACTTCATAAATACTCAGTTCAGTAAATATGAATTTTATTATTAATAGTAGGTTTTAATTTACCTTATCTGAATCTGAGTTGTTTTCAAGGTTCTCAGGCATTCTCTCCTTTTTTCTTTCTCCAGCAGTGGGCTCCAAGCCAGGACTTCGTGCACACTAAGCAAACACTCTGCCACAACACGACATTCACAGCTCATTGTTTGTCATGTGTCATAACTAAAACAGAGAAATTCCCACAGATTTTGTGAGAATGTCATATGTGTTTTTCCAGCTCTTTCTGCTTTCTTTCTTCTAGCAAGTACCTGAGTGTGGTCAGGTCCCCTGCCACTGGCCTTACTGTCCTTGGACCCTGTGTTTGCTGAACACACCTGCTAGGACACAGACATTGTAGACAGAGCTCATATTTCTTTTCAGAGAAAACTTTTAAAAACAAATCTAACCTCATTTCAAGGTATATTTTATTCATGCTGATTGCTATTGGTCTATTGAAAGGAACAGTTAATGCTCTTTTTCTTCTTTTTAATTTTTTTTTTTTTGCCAAATTTTTGCTTTTTTCTATTTTGGGGGGGCAGGGTCTCACTATGCATGCAGCCTACACTCATGTGATCTTCCTGCTTTTTGCCTCCCATGTGCTGGGATTACAGGCACGCGCCACCACACCCGGATTGCATCGCAGGCTCAGCGCACCGAAGGCGGGGCTGGCACGGCTTGGGGAACCAAGGATCGAACACTGGTCCCTGCGCTTACCTAAACAAGCGCTTAGTCTGCTGAGCTATACCACCGGCCCTTTTTTGCCAAATTTTTAATCACCAATTTTGGATGCTCATATCTGGTAATCTGAACAACTAATCTGAAGAGTACAATATACAATATAACAACCACTGTTGAATTCCTATCATTTTGGACAGTGAAATTTTTGTACCATTTCTAATGGGGTTTATTTACTACTTTTTATTCTCTTAAAAAAATTTTAAAAGAGTACATATAGAAGTATGGAATAGGATCATTGTAATACCATTTTTGTAATCCAAATATCATGAGTCGATGTGAACCAAATTATAGAAAATAAAAATTAAGTCATATCTAAATTCTTGGGATAAAAAGGCTTGTAACAAGCCGGGCGTGGTGGCACAGGCCTATAATCCCAGCACTCGGGAGGCTGAGGCAGGAGGATTGTTGTGAGTTCAAGACCAGCCTGAGCTACAAAATGAGCTTAAGGCCAGCCTGAACTGCATAGTGAGACCCTGCCTCAAAAAGACAAAAAAAAAAAAAAAAAAAAGGCTTGTAACATCTAATAGCTGATCATCTTTAACTAAAAAGACAGATACCAATACACCGAGGACTCTAAAGCAACTCACAGCCACTCACTGACAGGCCTTGTGACCGCCAAGTTCCTGCTCCAGCTGTGGGCCCCATTCACTGCTAGGGTCTCCCTACAGGAGGACCAGCGGGGTCACGCATAACATAAGCCAAAGTGTTTGCCAGTGAAGGGAGAATGACCAGACCATTGGTGTGAGAGAAACACAGCAAAGCAGACTGGATGCGCCATGTCACTGGATGCAGTTATGGAGGGGAGAGTCGTCAGGTTTGGGATTCCCCATGCAGGAGCAAGAGTAGTTAAGTGACTGAAGTGACAGAGCTGGTTAGAAAGCCAGGCCTAGAAACTACAGTCTGAAGAGCTAATAACATCTGCCATGCTAACTTCCCACTGTGATAAGGAATTTTAAAGTGAAAATGCCTAAGAAGTCTTACTAGGTTCAATTTCTTCAGTGTTTAAAGAGAAATTAGATAATGCTAATTCACTGCAACCCAACAAGCTAGCTTATGGCAAAGACAAAATGTAATGGAGACATTTCAAGGAGGGAGAATATTCTGAGTCAGTCCAAATCCAGAGTACATACAAAACTAGATAAGATTTGTGGGTTAAAAAAATAAAAAGTTTGGGCTCTGGTAGATACGGGAAAGTTAGTTTGTTACAGCAGTAAAAAACAAAATGCAGA